>JAIUCV010000008.1:36428649-36505951 GCA_026724425.1 Erythrophleum ivorense
GAACCTATGACACCAATTCATTCTCTAGGCCTTCTAAATTTTTCATAAGGTTTCCTCTCATCTTTACTCATCATATATGACTCAAAAATGGGTTTGGAAAAATTTAAAACTATCCCTAGGTACCCTAACCCTCTTAGGTCAAGACTAGCTCCCTTCTTGGCATCTATGGACTTTGCTTTGTTTTCTTGATGGAAGATGCACATGGGAAGCCTTCTAGGGATTTTAGGAGCTCATTTAAACATTCATTTAGGCCTAGGAATCTTGGTATCAAATCAAATTTTTCAAGGAACACTCGAAACCCTAGATTTGTTATCTTGAATTTTCATGGTTATTTGTTAATTCCCTTTGCATATTTTTATTCTCTACACTTCATTTCCTAAGATTCACTGTTGGTTTTGCCCAAAATCCAAGCCCTCTTGTAACTTCATGAGTGGAATGAACCAAGGAGAAGAAGGAAGCATGGGGTAGTTACCATGGAAGGAAGATTTACCTTATTTTTCCTATTTTCTTGCTTGATTCTTCCTTTCCTTGGCCTCCTCTCTTCAAATACGAATTTTCCCCACTTTTCTTCCCTTAAAAGAAATCCAATAACTTCAATAAAACCATAAGAAAGAAAGGGGAAATGGAGACGAAAAGGTTTACTAAAGAGAAAGCATGAAAAATTCAAGAAATCCATAACTTTTTGCCTTGTATTTCTCCTTCCTTTCTCCTCTCTTGGTGTGCCTCACTCTTAGGTTTCTTCCTCTGATTTAGGGTTGAAACATGTGGCTAAGTGAATGAGTAGGTGGGGTATGACACCTATATATAGGGAGGTTAAGAAAAACTTTTCAAAAATTCCAATTTTGCCCTTTCATCTTGGCATTTTTGTTTTCAGTTCGTTTTAACTCCTTTTTGAGAACCATCTTTTCCATTATAAAATTTAGGTTCCCAATTTAGTGAATTACCTTTGGAATCACTCAAATTAAATCTAAAACCTTTCCAAACAAATCCGTTAAGGTTCGAGTCTACCATCGTTGAAAAAGTCCATCAAAGAAGTTTTAACTGTCCTAAGGCTTCCTATGATTTTCAGGGCCTCTAAGAACCCCAGAGAACTCAAAACTTTCATTTAAAAATCCCTCCTATGTGAATTCCAAAATTTACTCAAAATTACAAAAATGCCATTATGTTTTGTCAATCTTTTGTTCAAATTTGTTTCTTCATTCTAGCTCCATTTTTCTTTCTGTCTGAGCCTAGGATTCTTATTTTTAGGAGTCTAGAAAGCTACTTAAATTTTTTGGGATCTTAAATAACTCATTTTGGGGGACTTTCTTTGAAAATGCATCCATTTTCGTCATTTAACAAAAACTGGATATTACACAAAACTTCCAAGGTACAAGTGAAACCCTAGGTAAGCTATTTTAAAGCTTCTTAATTCATTCCTTTTGCATTATCTAATTCTCCATGCTTCAAAACCCTAAATCCGATTATGTTTTAGCCAAAATAAATCTTCCCCTATGATATTTATATGTTGGTTGAACCATAGAGGGCAAGAGAAGCAAGGAAAGAGTAGGTTTCTTATATGGTATCATATCTTGTTTGATTGCTCTTGGAATGGTGCTTCTTGTGGTGCAATTTATGTCTTCAAACTCCTTCCTTTCCTTAAGTGTTCAACCACCAAAGTGCTTCTTTCAAGAAGCTACAACCATAAACAAAAAAAGCTTAAAGAGGAGAAGAAGTTTTATAACTATCATACCATGAAAAAGTGCACAAAACCTTACCCTTTCTTAGCTTTTCTTCCTCCTCTTTCTCCCTTCTTCTTGTGCACATAAGAGTTCTAAAGAAAAAGCTAATATGTTAGTTATAAGAAGCTAGAAGGTGGCATGGTGAATAAAAGGGAAGGGGTAATTTAAAACAAATCCAAAAATTTTGTTATATCTCACAACTTTCATTCCTCCATTTAGGCCCATTGATTCTTTTTGAGAACTGTCTTTTCCATATAAAAATTTAGATCCTCTAGTTTAGTAAAAGCATTTACTTAGAAATTTTTGGAATTTAAAACAACCCAAAATTGCTTGGTCAAAGTTTTAGTTAATCGATGCCTTAAATAGCACACTAGAAGGGTTTTACCTATTTTGACGGTTCTTATAGTTTTTAAGGGTTTTGAAAATCTTAGTGAGCTCAACTTTACCATTTAAAACTTCCTTCTTTTAGTTTTTAAAATTTTACCCAAAATTATGATTTTGGCATTGCATATTCCCTTTAATCCATTTAGCTATTTTGGCTCTGGTTTTGGGTCATTCCTAGTTTCTTATTTTCATTTCTGGATGCTTTGATTAATATTCTATCCTTACTTGGCCTTAATTCATTTTATTCTGGGATTCTCTTTTATTATCTTACTAATTGTAGTTCAATTTTAGAAGGATTGGATGTTATATCTATTATGATCCCTTAGAAATGGGATTGTAAGGCGATTGAACACATTGTCGAATACTTATATCTTATAGTTTCCCTAGTGATCAATCCTAGTAAAATCCTACTACATGGAACAAAGAAATTTATTCATGACATCATGTAAACAAGCAAATAAATTTTTTACACATAGGAAATGTTTACTAGATCTTTTGATATATTTCTCTTTGGAAAGGCATATCTATCTTCCTTTAAAATCCTTTTGAAAATTTGCTAAGTTGCTTTAAATCCATTTTTCCTAGACTACTGGGGCTTTAGTCGAGGTACCTTGAATATTTCGCAGGGTACATGATTAAGTGATCTCTTATCATATGTGCCTTGCTAGAACTAAAAGTGATTTCCTATCTACCTCATAATGTTCCTTGCTAGAACTAAAAGTGATCTCTTATAATATGACAAACTTATTCACACTACAAAACACCACTTGCTTGATGTGAATTTTACTAAAATCAAATTCAAATGTTAACATCGACTTGATAACCTATAACTAGATCCATCCACATTTAGTATAGTCCTAATATCATACCTTTATCTATGATCATCAACTAAATTTTGTCTACAAAATTTTGACCTTACTTGTAAAAGTTTCTATTTAATCAAATTCATGTAATCTATACCAAAATTATAGATTGATTTGAGTAGCATGGGTTTCCATAACCTTGCTCTAATTACATTGCCCTATTGATGTATGATCTCCGTATGTCTTATCTCTATTTTCCAAGTAGAATTATTGCAACTACATAGTATAAGGATGAGTGTCTCTAGGAGTCTACTACTTCAAACCATGGGTCTGGTAACCATATATCATACAAACTTTTGTCTAATTCTTATATAATCATATTATAAGTCTTACTTTACATAAGTTCCTTGGCTACTTTCCTCTTTTTTTTTTTGAAGTTAATAGTCCTTGAAAGTATAAGAAAACTCAGTTCAATTAAGTTAATCCTCAAGTTATTCATCTCATTTAATTTGATCTTTACAAGTAAATATCATCGCCATTAGAGTTTTATCTAGAATAATTCTTTCTCTAAAATGTTCAATAGATTTTTTAACATAACAGACATGAAAGGAAAGAAAATACCATGGCACAGAAGAGCACGATGTACCTTTGATTTTAGCCTCAGCTATTATAAGAGATGGTTATCAAACTTAGTGAGCATGCATTTTACTATTAGATACAGTGATCTTAGGTTTTGACATCTCCCAAAGATAGATCGTAGTAGATCCCAACATAGCACAGTGGGTCACAGTAGACCCTAACGGGGTTTTGAGAGGTCACAGTAGACCTAGGGGTCCTAATAGATCCCACAGAGTTACAAAGAGCCCTAGCCACAGCATGATAGATCTCTGGTAGAGATGACAGTCTGAGATAGTTTTACAGAGCAATTAGTCTCAGAGACCAGTACAGTTTCAGCTAGCCTTTATCTCAAAGACCACAGATCTCCTGAGTCTGGTAGATCGTTTCCACAGAGAAATGAAGGCTTTACTCATATAGTTAGACCACTGACTAGCTCTCTTTAGAGATTAGCAAGTGTATGGGATGAGGAAAGCAAGATATTAGCTTTCCAGAGTTAGCGTCAGATGAACCACTACCTAGTAGATAGCAACCCTGATCGAATGATAGAGAGATCCCTACATACTAGCTTATGTATATAGAAAGGGGTCAGGTGCAGTTTTTATATGAGGTAAGTGGTACAGTATATCTTCAGTGAGCAAAACTGTGAGACTAGCTAGCATCCCATCAGAGCCTAGTAGTAGTTAGTGGTAGTAGCTTTTCAGTGCCAATGTGAGGCACGCATGTTAGGCCAATTAGTAGTAAAATGAGGGACTATAAAATGCCACTGTAAATGAGCAAAGAAAGTGAGAAAAAGTCCCAACTTACAGAGATAGATATAGTAATAAACAGAGAAATTGGGATCATTAAAAGCAAAAACTCCTTAAAGGGGCTATAATCCCAGTAAGCAGTTGTGATATGAGGCCTGTGATAGAAAGAGATGTGAGTCATAATCATGGGATGAGCTAGTAAGAAAAAACGCAAAGATGAACAGTGGACGATACTTGTAAATAAGTAAGTAGATAGACATAAACCTCCAATGGCCCTAATGATTAGAAAAGATGATGAGATGTTATGAGAGGCCATTCATTGAGGATCCGGGAGATGTGATATGAAATAAGATACCTCTCGAGATGTGTAAATGAGTCCACTGAAAGAAACGTTAATCCTGCGAACGGGTTAACATTAATTAACCCGATATGATTAGTAAGCTCTCTCAGGATAAGCCTCCAGAGTCAGAAAATTCTTTCCTTTATGAAAAGAACTAACTAGTATATGAGAGCAATAGAGCCCTTACTAAGAGCTAGTAATCAAAGTTCCCTGGCTAAGAGAAAATTTGAAAGAATGAAATCACTAAGAAAGTGTATAAAGCCAAGAAGAAGGGAAAGAAAAGAGCAGTTAGCCAGAAAATAAAAGAGTAAGAGAAAGTGTGCCCCAAATTTTGAGGACGAAATTTATTTAAGGGGGGAGAAATGTAACATTCGATTTTCTAAAAACGAGAGAAAATGTGAGAAACGTAACGTACGGTTTTTCTATTAATGAACAAAACTCACCGGATACAAAAGGAAGTCCCCCCAGATGATATAGTTAAGGCCCTTAAAAATTTGAGAAGCATTTTAGACTCCTAAAAATGAGAATTTTAGGCTCAGACAAAAGGAAAAATGGAGCTATAATAAAGAAACAATTTCTTACGAAAAGCTTACGAAACATAATGGCATTTTTGTAATTTTGAACAAATTTTGGAATTCACACATGAGGGATTTTTAAATGAAATTGTTTAGTTCTCTAAGGTTTTCAGAGGCCCTGAAAACCATGGAAAGCCCCGGGACAGTTAAAACCCCTCCGGTGGACGTTTTCTAATGTCAGTTGACCCGAACTTTGACTGATTTGTTCAAGAAGGTTTTAGCTCCAATTTGAGTGATTCCAAAGGCATTTTACTAAATTGGGAACCTAAATTTTATAATAGAAAAGATGGTTCTAAAAAAGGAGCTAAAACGAAGGAGAAATAAAAATGCCAAGAATGAAAGGCAAAGTGGGAAGTTTTTGAAAAGTGTAACTTCCTCCCACCTATATATATGATGAGCCCTTCTTCTCCCTTCATTATACACGACCATGTTCTGCCCAAAACTTGAAGAAAACCCTAAGGGATGAGGCACACAAGAGGAGGAAGAAAAGGAGAAGAAATTCAAGGTAGAAAGGTATAGATTTTCATGGTTTTTCATGCTCTTTCTCTTCCAAACCTCTTCTCCTTCATTCTCCTTTGTTTCCTATGATTAAAATGAAGTTTATAAATCTGTTTTAAGGGAGATATTAAGGGAAAGTTCGGATTTGAAGAGAGGAGCTCAAAGAACACAAGATTCAAGTGAGAAAAAGCAAGAAAACAAGGTAATTTCTCTTCCTATGGTTGTCATTTTTAGTGCCTTTCTCCACCATTTCGCCCCACTTGAGAAAAACCTAAGAGGATATGATTCTTAGGCAGAACCAAGCATGAATCTAAGGAAAAAGGGTATGGAGATTAAGAATATGCAAAGGGAATTATCAAAGAACCAGTAGATTTCAAGATGCAAGTTCTAGGGTTTCAATTGCACCATGTAAAATCTGATTTTGTATGATGATTCCTAGGCCTAAGTAAGAGTTTAAATGAGCTCCCAAGATCCCTAACAGGCTCCCTATATGCTTCTTCCCTTGAGAAAACAAAGAAGCTCCATGGAACCTAATATGCTTCATAGCCTCGGGCTAGATGGGTTCTCCTAGCTAGGGAGAGTTTTAAATTTTTCTAAGGCCATTCTTGAGTCATATTTGATGAGTGAAAATGAGGGGAGGCCTTGGAAAAAATTTAGAACTCATAGAAAGTGATTTGCCTTAGGTTTCATATTATGACCTAAAGAAGTAACGTGATGTTAGGCTCTTTGTTTTAATTGTGTGATGACTCCAAGAGGCTTAAAAGGAGTCAAGAATCATATTTGAGAGGAAAGAATGGAGCCTAGAAATTGTTTGAGGGGTGTTGTTTCATTAGGTGCATTTATGGACCATAATGGAGCCTATAGAGCAATCTAGTATCTAAGCAAGTTGTATGACCTTAGAGTTTGTTTCATGAACCTAATTGGCTCCCATAAATTGTATCTAGGCCAAGAGAAACTTTCTCCACCAATTTGTGGGTGTGTGGCCGAAAGAGGAGGCTTGAATCCAAAGGAAAAATTATGTGATTGTGTGCAAGGTATCTCTATCCACCTTCTCTCATGCATGGATGTGTGTTTGGCTTGTTTTAGAATGTGTGTATGTGTATTTTCAAGCTATGAAAAGTATACTTGCATTCCTTTATATGTCATGATCCTTGATGTCTTGTTATGTTTTAAATGACCACATGATGTTTGTATGAGTTTGCTTGAGTGTGGAAAGGCCAAGAACTTTTCCCTTGGGTGAGAATGAGCCAAGAACCCTCAAACTTGGTTGAGATAAAGCAAAGAGTCTCCCAAAAGCAAAGTGGGCTCCCAAGAGTATGGTTGAGTCCAAAGTGCTCAAGAATGGGTGAGGCAAATCCAAAATCCCTGAAAAGAAGTGTGAGGCCAATCCAAACACTTGGTGAGCTCTTGAATGATTTTTTTGAGTTGTTCACATGCCAAGGTTGCTTTTAAAATGTCCATGACTTCTAATTTCTCCATGCATGCATTTGTAAAGCTTGTTTTGCACATATTATGTATGATTGAATGGGAGATGAGCTATTGGGATTCTTTGAATCTCATCCCCTCCTCTCCAATGATCTCACATGCTACGTGGACCAAGTGGATGTGCTAATGGGAGCCAACAACACTAAAGGAAGGAGATTGGCAATCATATGTTTAGTTTTTGCCACTTTAAGACCATGATTGTACCATATGATGTATATGATGTTGTAAATGGTCTATGACCCTTGAGACATGTATAAATATGCTATTATGTGATGTTTAGATGTGTGAGTATGATGTATGACCTCTAGCATTTACTTTGCGTATGTAATGCCAAAGTGTGCAATGTGAAAGTTTAATGGAAATGTGCATAAGTGGGGGTTGAATGGCCAAAATAAGATTCATGAGGTTTGGGACCATTTGGGCAGCTCACTTAAGTCTCAAATGTACTTTTAGACTTGCCCAAAAGGTGCCAAGACTAAGGGAAATCCGTTTGGCAACTTTGGTACCTTATGTGGAGCTAAAATTGACCATTATGGAATCCTATATCACTTTTTAGCCAAATAAGTTATTCTTGATCTGAGATTTGGCATGAAATTATATCTTATTGAGAGATTTCTAGGAAGCTAAAGATCATAATTTTTGGAGGTCTATAGAATATTTGACAATTTTTCAAAGTTGGCAAAATTCATGTTTCTAATTTGCTGCACTATTCATTTGGTCTGAAATTGTTTTCTATCCCTCGAGCCTCAAATAATGTCCAATTTCCATGAAATTTTATACAGAGAAATTAGGAAATCACAGTGACTTGTGCCAACTAGAAGCACCTCATTTGGAGGTCTAGAGAGGGAAATATGAATTTTTGAAGTTTCTGCCCAGTATCAGTAACCTTGCCCGACCAGAAGTACTTTTCCATCAATTTATGAGTTCTGGGCTTGTTGAACTGATATGGAGATATTTTTTCTTTCTAGTTGACATCCACAGATTTCCATATTGGTATCATTTTCATGGATTGGATTTTTTTTGGAATTAATTGGACATTTTTTAAGTTCATATCAGTAAACTATGACAGCATCAGGACCCAGTCCGACCTCGAGACAATTTCACGTGTCAAACGCTCTTTGTGTGGGATTTTATGACTTGTACATATTTTTAGCATGAATTAGACATCCCAATATTTCTATAATGACAAAGATTATATGATTTTGATTTTTCTAAATTTAGTTATGATTTTTCAAAATTTGGTCAGACAATGGAGCAAATCTAGTCAAAATTAAATAAGATCATTTCATGCTTCCTTTCGGTTTCCATGAGTTGTAGGCATGTTTTTGGGATGCAAATGAGTTGTAATGATGTAATTAAATATGAGGATGCATAGCATTAGCACACACAATTCAAGTGACACCGATTGCAAATTTTTAGATATAATGCAAAGTGAAATTAATCTCATTCTCCTTGGTTTTTCTATAGGAAGCCCACATGAATCATGATAGAATGTTTAAAAATGACATGAAATGAGCTAGAGTTTGTAGTGTTACACATATACCAAAATCTAATTTTGTCCAAAGATGGTTAAGCTTATATGAGAGTTTAATTAAGCTTCTAAGACCCCTAAGAAGCTTCCCAAGTGCCTCTTCCTTCAAGAAAACAAAATAAACTCCATGGGTCCAAACTAGAAGCATAGGCCCAGCCAAGCAAAGATGAAGGATCTATAGAGTGTTTTAATTTTTTTTAAGCTTAGATTGGGACTAGATATGATGTAAGAATGTCAAAGGAAGTCTTGAAAAAAATTTAGAAGCCATAGATTAAGAGATGGAGGTATACATTCCATAATATGACATAATGAAACAATATATAGTTAGGCTCCTCAAAATGATTGTGTGAGAGCTCCAAGGAGTCTAAATGGAGTCAAAAGTCATAGATTAAAGGAGGAAATGGAGCCAAAATCAAGAATTATTATAGTTGTCTCTTTAGGTCTTGAATAGAGCCATAATTGAACCATAAGAGGAAGTAGCTTCATCTAATGTGTGTATGGTGCTAGATGTAATATCTGGCTCCTCAAAAATATGAGAAAATGTGAGAAACGTAATGTATAGTTTCTCTGTAAATGCACGAAATTTACTGGATATAAAAGGAAGTCCCCTAGATGGAGTGATTTGAGGTCCAATAACATTAGAATAATGTTCTAAACTTCAAATAATGGTGATTCAAGGCCAGAGGTGCCTTGAAACTGGAGCCAAAATAGCTAGACGAATTTTAACAAAAATACAATGAAATGTAATGAAATTTTCGTAATTTTGGGTAATTTTTAGAATACTCACAGGAGGACTTTTTAAATAAAAAATTTGAGTTGTCTAGGGTTCTCAAAGGCCCTGAAAATCATAGAAAGTCTCGAGACAGTTAAAGCCCTTCTAGTATACGTTTTCCAATGGTAATGAGCCCGAACTTTGACCGATTCATTCGAGAAGGTTTTAGCTCCAAATTGAGTGATTCCAAAGGCCTTTTATAAGACTAAGAATCTAAATTTTATGATGGAAAGGAAGGTTCTCAAAAAAGAGCTAAAACGAATTAGAAACAAAAATTCCAAGAATGATACATAAAATCGAGATTTTTCAAAATGAAGATTCTAGAAGCTCCTTTAAATATAGGCCCTTCTTCTCTCCCTCATATGACTAACCTTGTTTCTGCCCAAGAATGGAAGGAAGACCAGCTAAAAAGGGCATCTAAGCATGGAGGAAAATGAAGGGGAAAAGTTCAAGAAAAAGGTAAGAAAAGTATAGAAATTCAAGCTCCTCCATTTAGCAATTTGATTTCTCTTCTTCTCCTCTTTCTTCCTATAGCTTTAGCACATGAATTGGTTCTATTTTGAGCCTAGAACAGAGAGGAAATTTTTGAATTTAGAGACAAGAGTCCAAGTAAAGGGAAAATCATTCAAGAAAGGATTGAATTAAAGGTAAAATTCTTAGTTTCCATGCTTCCCTTTTCTTATTCTTCTTATGTGTATTTTATCCTCCATGTGGACAGCCAAGGGGAGAGTGATTTTGGGTAGAACCAAAGATGAATCATGTGAATTAAGGTGTGGAAAGTAAGAATGTACAAAGGAAACAAATAAAGAACTATGAAAATGCAAGGTAGAAAGACTAGGGATTCAAGAACATAACTAAAATTATGTTTTGATACAAGAGTCCCTAGGCCAAAGTAAGTGTTTGTATAAGCTCCAAAGATTCCTAGAGAGCTTCCCACATGCATCTTCTATCAAGGAAAGCAAGACAACCTCCATTGGTGCCAAGGTGAGCATAGGTTTTGCCAAGGGGAGATGGGGCACCAAGGGTGTAACACCATAAATTGTAACTCATCTCATGCCTTTAATTGACTGAATATCATGAATCATGTAAGTTTCCTATGAAAAAGGAAAGGAAATAATGATTATTTTTGTGTTGCGTCGTCTCATAGAAACCAAAATGGAACTCAAAATAACCAAGTGTATTTTTGGCCAGATTTGCTCCTTTTTTTGACCAAACTTTGGAAAATCATAACTAATTCTAAAAAAGATCAAAATCATGCAATCTAGGTCATTCTGGAAATCTATGGATGTCTACTTCACAATAAAAATATGCCCAGACCATAACATCCATCACAAAGGACGTTTGACATCCAAAATTGTCTAAAGGTCAGACTACATTATGGAACTGTCACAAACTTCTACAGAAAACTTTGAAAATGTCCAATTAATTTCACAAAAATCTAATCCATGAAAAGGATACCAATATGAAAAGCTATGAATGTTAAATAGAGAGGAAAAATATCTCTCGACCAGTTCATCAAGCCCAAACCTTGAAATTTAATAGAACAGTACTTCAGGTTAGACAAAATTACTGATACTGGACAGAAACTTCAAAAATTCATATATACCTCTCTAGACCTCCAAATGAGGTGCTTCTAGTGGCATGAGTCACTGTGAATGTCTAGTTTTTCTATATAAAATTACATGGCAATTGGACATCATTTGAGCCTCATGTGACAGAATTCATTTTCGAACTAAATGAATAGTGCAGCAGACCAAAACCATGAAAATTGCCAACTTTGAAAAATCATCAAATATTCTATAGACCTCTAGAAATTATGATATTTAGCTTCCCCAAAATCTCTTAATGATACCTAATTGCATGCTAAATCTTAGATCAAGACTAACTCATTTGGCTAAAAAGTGATATAGGGTTTCATTATGGTCAATTTTGGCTCCATATGGGGTACCAAAATTGCCAAATGACTTTCCCTTGGTTGTGGCACCTTTTGGGTAAGTCTAAAAGCATATTTAAGACTTGTGTGAGCTGCTCAAATGGTCCCAAACCTCATGCATCTCATTTTGGCCTCTTAACCCACACTTATGCACATTTACATCAAACTTCCAATTTGCATACTTTGGCCTTACATACTCAAAATATATGCTAGAGTTCATACATCATATCTATACATTTAAACATCACATAATATCATATTCACACATGTCTCAAGGGTCATAGACCATTTACAACACAATATACATCATGAAGCATCATTATGGTTCCAAAATGGCAAAGGCTAAGTATATGATTGTTAATCTTCCTTCTTCAATGTTGTTGGCTCCCATGACCATAGCCACTTGGTCCACCTAACATATTAGATCATTGGAGAGGAGGGAATGAGATTCAAAGAATCCCAATAGCTCATCTCTCTTTCAATCATACATAATATATGTAAAGCAAGCCTTAAAAATGCATGTATGGTTATCATGGAAGTTATGAACATTCAAGAAGTAAGCTTGGCATGTGAACAAATCATACAAAATATTCAAGAGCTCACCAAGTGTTTAGATTGGCCTCACACTTCTCCTCATAGGTTTCACCCATTCTTTAAGAACTTTGGACTCAACCATACTCTTGGGAGCCCACTTTGCTTTTGGGAGACTCTTTACTTTGTCTCAACCAAACTCAAGGGTTCTTGGCTCATCCTCACCATGGTGAAGAGTTCTTGGCCTCTCCATACTCAAGTAAACTCAAACAAATATCTTTTATTCATTTGGAAACATAACATGGTATCATGGCATATAAAGGCATGTTAGCATACTTTTCATAGCTTGAAAATACATATACACACATTCTAAAATAAGCTAAACACACATCCATGTATGAGAGAAGGTGGAGAGAGCTACCTTGCACACAATCATATACTTTTCCTTTTGAAATTCCCTCCCTTGCTTCGGCCACACACCCACAAACTTGTGGAGATGCTTCCTCTTGGCCTAGACACATTTTATGGGAGTCAATTAGGTTCATGAACTCAATTCTAAGGTCACATACTTGCTTAGACACTAGGTGGCTCTATAAACTTCATTATGGTCCATAAATGCACCTAATGAAGCAACACCCCTCAAATAAATTCTAGGCTCCATACTTTCCTTTCAAATATAATTCTTGACTCCTTTTAAGCCTCTTGGAGTCACTGCACAATTAAAACAAGAGCCTAACTACATGTTGCTTCTTTAGGTCATAATATGGAACCTAAGGCACCAATTCACTTTCCATGGGTTATGCATTTTTTTCAAGGCCTCCTCTCATATTCACTCATCATATATGACACAAAAATGGGCTTGAAAAAATTTTAAACTCTCCCTAGCTACTCCATCCATGCTTGGCCGAGACATAGCCCCTTTTTGGCCTCCTTGGAATTCTCTTTGTTTCCTTGAAGGAAGAAGCATGTGGGGAGAATCTTAGGGATCTTAGGAGCTCATTTAAACTCTTAATTAGGCCTAGGAATTATCATATGAAATCAGAATTTTGAAGGTGCACACAAAACCCTAGAATTTGCATCTTGAAATCTAATAATTTTTTGATAATTTCCTTTGCATATTCTTAATCTCCACATCCTTTTTCCTTAGATTCATGCTTGGTTCTGCCTAAAAATCATCTCCTCCTAGGGTTTTCTCAAGTGGGGCGAAAGGCTAGAGGAGTGAACCAAAGATGACAACCATAGGAAGAGAAATTACTTTGTTTTCTTGCTTTTTCTCACTTGAATCTTGTGTTCTTTGAGCTCCTCTCTTCAAATCCGAATTTTTCCCTTAATATCTCTCTTAAAATAGATTTATAAACTTCATTATAATCATAGGAAAGAAAGGGGAATGGAGAAGGAGAGGTTTGGAAAGGAGAAAGCATGAAAAACCATGAAATTCCTTACCTTTTCCTTGCTTTTTCTCCTCCTTTCTTCTCCTCCATGGTATGCCTAAGAGAGCTGGTGTTTTCTCTGATTTTTGGGCAGAATGGGGTCGTGCAAATGGAGGGGAGAAGAAATAAGAAACTTAAAGTGTGTTCAAGAAGCTTTCACTTTCTCAAAAATTCTAATTTTGCCCTTCATTTTTGGTATTTTTGTTTCTAACTCATTTTAGCTCCTTTTTGAGAACCGTCTTTTCTATTATAAAATTTAGGTTCCCAATTTAGTAAAATGCCTTTGGAATCACTCAAATTGGAGCTAAAACCTTCTCGAACGGATCTATTAAAGTTCGGGCACACCGACGTTGGAAAACGTCCACCGAAAGGGGTTTTAATTGTCCTGAGGGTTTCTATGGTTTTTAGGGCCTTTGACAACCCTAGAGAATTCAAAATTTTCATTTAAAAATCTCTCTTGTGTGAATTCCAAAAATTTTCTTAAAATTACGAAAATGCCATTACATTTCAGAGGCTTTTCGTAAGAATTGTTTCTTCATTTTAGCTTCATTTTTCTTTTCTTCTGAGCCTGAGATTCTCATTTTTAGTAGTTTGGAATGCTTTTCAAATTTTTTAAGACCTTAACTACATCATTCCGGGGGACTTCCTTTTATATTCGGTGAGTTTTATTCGTTAATAGAGAAACTATATGTTACATTTCTCACATTTTCTCTGGTTTTTGGAGAACTAGATATTACAAAGGGAGCATTTTAATTTCATCCAAGCTTATTTTTGTATCATATATGATGGGAGAGTGTGAGAGAAAGCCATGAAGAAATTTTAGAAGTCATAGATAATGAGATGGAGCTAAGGTTCCATATTGTAGCATAATAAAGCAAGACCTAGCTAGGATCCTTAAAATAAATGTGTGATGACTCCAAAAAGTTTAAATGGAGTCAAGAGTCATAGATTAAGAAGGAGAATGGAGCCAAGACTATAAATTCCCAAGGTTGCTTTATTAGGTGCTTTATGGAACCATAATTATATCGTTTGAACCACCAAGTTATTCTAGTGTATGAGGAGTTTTGGTAAATGTCCCAAGAGTATAATTGGGTCTTATTCCATGTGCTTAGGCCAAAGGAATCAAGCTACACTTCTTCATGGATGTTTGGTCGAAGGAGGAGAAGGACTTTAAAAGGTTAAAGTGTGCTCTTATATGCAAGGTAGCTCTCTCTTCTTTCTCTCATGCATGAGTGGATGTTTATCTTATTTTGGAATATGTGTATGTATATTTTGAGCCATGAAAAATGTTTTAGTAAATTTTTAAATGCTATAGTACCATGATGTTATGTTATGTATTCAAATGATGCTTTGTGTATTTGCTTGAGTGTGGTGAAGCTAAGAACCCCCTAACCATGGTGAGGATGAGCCAAGAACCCTCAAGAATAGTTAAGACAAAGTCAAAAGTCTCCCAATAGTAAGGCTTAGTTAAAAGCCTTTAAGAAAGTGGGTGAGGCAAGTCCAAAATCCTTAAAGAGAATGGGTGAGGCTAAACCACTTGCTTAGCAAGCTTATGTATGTTTTATATGACTTCTTAAATACTAAAAATGTACTATGAATGATTATGAAAGCCATGATGTCCATGCATGCAATTTTAGACTTGGATTTGCATTTTTTATATGTTATTAAAAGGGAGAAGAGTTATTAAGATTCCATTAATCTCACCCCTTCCCTCTCCTATCTCATATGGCATAGGTGGAACTCAAAAGCTAAGAAATGGAGGCAATGAAGCATGAATAGCATTGTTTTGACAATGATCTACCTTATGTAATCTTAAAGTGTATAAGAATGTCAAAATACTCATGTACATTTATTTTTGAGTTATAGACCAATGAGCAAATGTAATAGCATGTATGAATGATGTATAAACCACTTTTGGTGCAAAATAAATGGAAATGTGAGATTTGGTTACTTGATGGCTTTCATTTGCTAGTGTATTCATGGATGTGGGATAGCCAAAATGAGATGCATGGTGTTTTGGACCACTCGGGCAGTTCATATATGTTGTAATTACTCTTTTAAATTCGCCTAAGAGGTGCCAAAACCCAAAGAAGGCCATTTGGACCAAGTTAGTGCCTTATAAGATGCAAAAATAACCATAATGGTGAGCTATAGCACAATTTGTCCAAATGAGTTCTTCTTAATCTAAAATTTGGGATGCACATAGATCATGTTGAGAGCTTTTTAGGAAGCTAAAGTGCATAATATTTAGAGGTCTATAGAATTTTTGGTGATTTTTTGAAGTTGGCAAATTTTCTGATTTTAGCACTAGTACTATTCATATGGTCTAAAAATGTATCTGTATCATTCATGGTTCAAATGATGTCTAATTTTTGTGAAATTTTACAGGGAGAAACTACCCTTCCTAGTGACCTGTGCCAATTGAAAGCACCTCAATTAGATGTCTAAAGAGGGAGATATGAGTTTTGAAATTTCTGTTCTATTTCAGGCATATAGTCAGACCTCTATCACTG
Organism: Erythrophleum ivorense; assembly: GCA_026724425.1. Classification (NCBI taxonomy): domain Eukaryota; kingdom Viridiplantae; phylum Streptophyta; class Magnoliopsida; order Fabales; family Fabaceae; genus Erythrophleum; species Erythrophleum ivorense. The sequence goes on from JAIUCV010000008.1 coordinate 36,444,530, forward strand.
TTCCATCAATTTTCAGGGTCTAAATGCTCTTAGATTAGTCTGGAACTATTTTTTGCCTCTAGTTAACATCTATAGCTTTCTAAACTGGTACATTTTACATGGATTGGAGTTTTGTGAAATTAATTGTGTATTTTCAAAGTTCATATTAGTAAATTGTATCAATAATACTAGGCAATCTGACCTTTACTCTTTTTCTACCGTCAAACACAATTCATATGGTGTGTTAATGGCTTGGAATTATTTTAATAAAGTTAACATCTAAAGCTTTCCAGAAAGCTATGGTGGCTTGATTTTTAGTTTTCTATATTTATTTATAATTTTTCAAAATTGCTAGCAGAAAACTAAAATTTTGACCTGAGGCAAAATGTGAATATTTTTGGTTTTTAGCTATTGGTCCATGGGTTGTGCAAATTTTTGGGATGTGTATGATTTATATGGATGGAAAATAATTAAAGAATGTTGTTAGTAAGCTTCCAGGGTCCATGAATCAAAATTTGAGTTTTTAACCCTGACGTAACGCAAAGAAATGGCATTATTTATTCCCTTTTCTTGGATTTCTTTGCTTGCACATGAAAGTTACCTTAAATATGGGAATATGGAGTCTAATAAAGTATGGTGTGACATTTATTGGTATCAGAGCAAAGTTCCAGGTCTTTTAGGGTTGTATATGGCTTGAAGAGGTGGCAATGAGGCTATAGAAAGGCTTGTATAGTTATGTAAAGCCTTGTATGAGGTATTTTGAGTATGTGAAGGTGGCTTATGATTATATTCATGCTAAGTTATGGAATGGTCTTGAGTAGGTGGTAAGTTGTGGATGAGGTTGGCCTCTAGTTCTAGAATAGAGTTCAGTGATCCAATAGTTAGAGCTCTATAAGCTATAGTAGCTCATTGGGATCTGTAACACCATATATTTCTATCTAATTTTATAACATTTTCATGCTTTACATTATCAATTCCATGAAGGAGTAAGGAAAAAAGATTAAAAATAATACATTTTTTTGTGTTGCGTCATGTATAAAAATTTCATTTGGTGTCACATAGACCATATGAGCTCATACATCACATTCTCATATTTAATTACATGAATACAACTTATTTGCATCATAAAAGTGGCCTACAACTCATGGAACTCGAAGGGAAGCATGGAATATACATATTTGTTTTTGGCCAGATTTTTACTCATTTCCATAACAACTTTGGAAAATCATAACTAATTCTCAAAAAATCAAAATCATGCCTTCTTGGCCGTTTTGGAAATCTACAGATGTCTACTTCATAATAAAAATATGTCAAAACCATAAACTCCAACACAAAGGATGTTTGATATTTGAAAAAGTCCAGAGGTCAAACTGTCCATTGGCGCTGTCACAGAATTCTGCAGTAAAATTCAAAAAATGTCCAATTAATTTCAAAAAATTCCAATCCATGTAAATGATACTAATCTAGAAAGTTGTGGATGTTAGCAAGAGGGGAAAAATAACTCTAGATCCGCTCAAGCACGTCTAGATCTCAAAATCTAATTAAATAGTAATAGAGGTCGGCTAGAGTTCCTGATACTGGATAGGATCTTTGAAAATTCACATCTCCATCTCTAGACCTCCAAATGAGGTTCTTCTAGTTGACACAAGTCATTGGAAATGTCCAGTTTTTCTGTATAAAATTTCATGGCAATTGGACATCATTTGAGCCCTGTGTGATACATTTTATTTTCAGACCTGAATGAACAGTGACATGACCAAAATCAGAAAATTTGCTAACTTTGAAAATTTATCAAATATTCTGTAGACCTCCAAAAATTATGTTCTTTAGCTTTCTATAAATCTCTCAACAAGTTCTAATTTTATGCCAAATTTCATATTAAAGAAAGCTCATTTGGATAAAAAGTGATATAGGTTCTAAGTTGGTCAATTTTGGCTCCATATGGGATACCAAAATGTTTAAAAAGCTTTCCTTGGGGTTTGGCACTTCTTGGGCAAATCTAAAAGCATAATTAGGACTTGTGTGAGCTGCCCAATTGGTCCCAAGCTCTATGCATCTCATTTTGGCCATCTTATCCATACATATGCATAATTCCATAAACTCATTCAAGAAGCTATATTGTCCATACATACTCAATTTGTATTCTAGTGGTCATATAATACATTCTCCCATTTAAACATAACATATTATCATAATTACATATGTTCCAAAGGTCATAGACCTTATACAACAATAATTTACATTATTAGACATTATTATGACTTTAAAAAGAAAAAGCTAGGCATATTGGTGTCAAACACTTCTCTTCAAGGTGGTTGGCTTCTATTACTTTATCCATTTGGTCCACCTAGCATGTTAGAACATTGGAGAGGAGGAATGAGATTTGAAGAATCCCAATAGCTTATCTCTCATTCAATCATACATAATGAATGCAAAACAAGTCTAATAAATGCATGTATGGTCATGTTGATATGTGCAAACATTCAAGAGACATTTTCATCATTTGAGAAAGTCATACATAGCATGCAAAGACTTGCCAAGCAAGAGGATTGGCCTCACCTAATTTCTTGTGGATGTTGGACTTGCCTCACTCATTCTTTAAGAGATTCTTAGACTTAACGATACTCTTGGGAGTCCATCTTACTTTTGAGAGACTCTTTACTTTATCTTAATTAATTTTAAGGGTTCTTGGATCATCTTTACCATAGCTAAGGGTTTTTGGCCTCACCACACTTAAGCAAATCCAAGCACACATCATAAACATTATATGAAAGCATATTGTAACATCATGGCACCATAGAATCAAGGTCATGCTAGAGAACTTTTCATGGCTTAAAAATACACATACACACTCAAAGACAAGTAAAGCAAATAATCATGCATGAGTGAAGGAGTGAGCTACCTTGGAAGCAATTACACACTTTTTCCCTTGAATCTCCCTTCTTTACTTCGACCACACACACACAAAAGTGTGGGGAAGATTTATCTTGGCCTAGACATAATTTATAGAAGCCAATTAGGTTCATGGACTCAATTCTAAGGCCATACAATTTGCTTGAACTCTAACTTAATCTACAAACCTCATTATGGTTCCAAAATGGCACCTAATGAAGCAATACCCTTCAAATAAATTCTAAGCCCCATTATTTCCTTTCAAATATGACTCTTGACTCTTTTTAAGCCTCTTGGAGTCATCACACAATTAAAACCAAGAGCCTAGCTACATATTGCTTCTTTAGGTCATAATATGGAACATAAAGCACTAACTCACTTTCTATGGGTTCTAAATTTTTCCCAAGGCCTCCCCTCATTTTCATTCATCATATATGACTCAAAAATAGGTTTAGAAAGATTTAAAACTCTCCTTAGCTATGAGAACCTCCCTTGGCCGAGACAATGAGCGTTTTTGGCTTCCATGGAGCTTGGTTTGTTTTCTCAAGGGAAGATGCATATGGGGAGCCTTTTAGGGATCTTAGGAGATTGTTTAAACTCTTATTTAGGCTTAGGAATCATCATACAAAATCAAATTTTACAAGGTGCACTTGAAACCCTAGAATTTGCATCTTGAAATTTAATAATTTTATGTTAACTCCCTTTGCATATTCTTAATCTCCATACCCTTTTTCCTTATATTCATCCTTGGTTCTGCCTAAAGATTAGATCCTCCTAGGGTTCCTTAGGTTAGACGAAATGGAAGAGGAGAGGGAACCAAGATAGCAACCATAGGAAGAGAAATTACCTTATTTTCTTGCTTTTTCTTACTTTCTCCAAGCTCGTCTCCTCAAATCCGAAATGTAACACCATAAACTCTAGCTCATTTCATGTCATTCTTAAGCATTCTATCATGATTTATGTAGGCTTCCCATAGAAAAAGCAAGGAGAATGGGATTAATTTCATTTTGCATTATATCTAAAAAATTTGCAATCAGTGTCACTTGAACTGTGTGCGCTCATGCTATACATCGTCATATTTAATTACATCATTACAACTCATTTACATCCCAAAAATATGCCTACAACTCATGGAAACTGAAAGGAAGCATGAAATGAGCTTATTTAATTTCAGCCAGATTTGCTCCATTGTCTAACCAAACTTTGGAAAATCATAATTAAATCTAGAAAAATAAAAATCATACAATCTTAGTCATTCTGGAAATCTTGGGATGTCTACTTCATGATAAAAATATGTACAAGTCATAACATCCCACACACAGGACGTTTGACATGCGAAATGGTCTGGAGGTCATACTAGGTCCTGATGCTATCACAGTTTACTGATATGAACTTCAAAAATGTCCAAGTAATTCCACAAAAATTCAATCCATACAAATGATACCAATCTAGAAAGCTATGGACGTCAACTAGAGAGAAAAAATATCTCTAGATCCATTCAACAAGCCCAGAATACAAAAATCGATGGAATAGTACTTCTGGTTGGGCAAGGTTACTAATACTAGGCAGAAACTTCAAAAATTCATATCTCCCTCTCTAGACCTCCAAATGAGGTGCTTCTAGTTGGCACAAGTCACTGTAATTACCTAGTTTCTTTGTGTAAAATTTCATGGCAATTGGACATCATTTGAGGCTTGAGTGATAGAAAACAATTTTATACCAAATGAATAGTGCAGCAAACCAGAAACATAAATTTTGCCAACTTTGAAAAATTGTCAAATATTCTGTAAACCTCCAAAAATTATGTTCTTTAGCTTCCCATAAATCTCTCAATGAGATTTAATTGCATGCCAAATCTCAGATCAAGACTAACTTATTTGGCTAAAAAGTGACGTAGGGTTCCATAATGGTCAATTTTGGCTTCATATAGGGTACCAAAGTTGCCAAATAGATTTTCCTTGGTCTTGGCACCTTTTGGGCAAGTCTAAAAGTACCTTTGGGACTTAAGTGAGCTGTTCAAATGGTCCCAAACCTCATGCATCTTATTTTGGCCATTCAACCCCTACTTATGCATATTTCCATTAAACTTCCACATTGCACACTTTGGCATTACATACTCAAAGTAAATGCTAGAGGTCATACATCATACTCATATATCTAAACATCACATAATAGCATATTTATACATGTCTCAAGGGTCATAGACCATTTACAACATCATATACATCATATGGTACAATCATGGTTTTAAAGTGGCAAAAGCTAAACATATGATTGCCAATCTCCTTCCTTTAGTGTTGTTGGCTCCCATTAGCATCCACTTGGTTCACCTAGCATTTTAGAGCATTGGAGAGGAGTAGATGAGATTCAAAAAATCCTAATAGCTCATCTCCCATTCAATCACACATAATATGTGCAAAGCAAGCTTTACAAATGCATGCATGGAGAAATTAGAAGTCATGGACATTTTAAAAGCAACCTTGGTATGTGAATCAATCATACAAGACATTCAAGAGTTCACCAAGTGTTTGGATTGGCCTCACACTTCTCCTCGTGCATTTTGGACTTGCCTTACCCATTCTTGAGCACTTTGGACTCAAACATACTCTTGGGAGCCCACTTTGCTTTTGGGAGACTCTTTGCTTTGTCTTAACCAAGCTTGAAAGTTCTTGGCTCATCCTCACCCAAGGGAAGAGTTCTTGGCCTTTCCACACTCAAGAAAACTCATTCAAACATCATGGATCCATTTAAAACATAACATAACATCAAGGATCATGACATGTAAAGGCATGTTAGCATACTTTCATAGCTTGGAAAGACACATACACATATTCTAAAGCAAGCTAAACACACATCCATGTATGGGAGAAAGTGGAGAGAGCTACCTTGCACACAATTACACACTTTTTCCTTTAGATTCAAGCCTCCTCTTTTGGCCACACACCCACAAATTGGTGGAGATGGTTTCTCTTGGCCTAGATACAATTTATGGAAGCCAATTAGGTTCATGAAACATATTCTAAGACTACATAACTTGGTGAAACACTAGATGACTCTATAAGCTCCATTATGGTCTATATTGGCACTTAATGAAGCAACACCTCTCAAAAAATTTCTAGGCCTTATTCTTTCCTCTCAAATATGATTCTTGACTCTATTTAAGTCTCTTAGTGTCATCATATCACTAAAACAAAAGGCCTAGCACCATGTTACTTCTTTAGGTCATAATATGAAACCTAAGACACCAAATCACTTTCTATCAATTCTAAATTTTTTCCAAGGCCTCCCTTCATCTTCATTCATCAAGTATGACTCAAGAATGGTCTTAGAAAAGTTTAAAACTCTCCCCCACTACACAAACACGCCTAGGCTGAGACATAGGCTTCCTTGGCCTCCATGGAAAGTTTCTTTGTTTTCTTGAAGGAAGAAGCTTGTAGGGAGCATCTTAGGTGTCTCAAGAACTCATTTAAACTCTTACTTAGACCTAAGAATCATCTTACAAATTCAAAAATTGGAAGGTACACTTGAAACCCTAGGTTTTGCATCTTGATTTCTAATGCCTATTTCTTAGTTTTCTTTGCATATTCTTATTCCTCTCCATCAAATACCTAAGAATCACCCTTGGTTTTGCAAAAAATTTAACTTCCTAGGGCATAACAAATGTAGGTCGAAATGGAGAAGAAGTGGGGTGAAAGGTATCAACCATAAGATGCATTTTTACTTTGTTTCCTTGCTTAGTTTGGCTTGAATCTTGATTTCTCTAAGCTCCTCTCTTCAAATCCGAACTTTCCCTTGAATTTCTCCCTTGAATCAGATTTATAAACATCATTTTAATCCAAGGAAAGAAAGAGAATGAAGGAGAGGTGGTGGAGATGAAGAAAAGCAAAGAAAAACACCATGAAAGCATACCTTAAACTTGGATTTCTTCCTCCTTCTTCTTCCTCTCTTGGGCGACTCTCCCTTAGGGTTTTGCTTCTGGTTTAGGGCTGGAAAATCTGAAGTGAAATGAAGGAGAGTGTGAGGCGCCACCTATATATAGTTAGGGTAAAAGGACTTTTTCAAAAATTTCAATTTTGCCCTTCATACTTTGCATTTTTGTTTCTCCTTCATTTTAGCTCCTTTTTTAGAACTATCTTTTCCATTATAAAATTTAGATCCTCAATTAAGAAAAATGGCTTTGGAATCACTCAAATCGGAGCTAAAACCTTTCTGAATGAATCCGTTAAAGTTCGAGCACATCGACATTGGAAAACATCCACTGGAGGGGATTTAACTGTCCCGGGGGTTCCCATGGTTTTTAAGGCCTTTGAGAACCCTGAAGAACTCAAAACTTTGGGTTAAAAGGCCCTCCTATGTGAATTCCAAAAATTGACCAAAATTACAAAAATGCCATTATGTTTTGTAGGCTTTTCATAAGAAATTATTTCTTCATTCTAGTTCCATTTTTCTTTTCGTTTGAGGCTGGGATTCTCATTTTTAGGAGTCTAGAATGCTTCCTAAGTTTTTTGGGATCTTAACTATATCATCTGAGGGAACTTCCTTTTGTATCTAGTGAGTTTCGTTCGTTAACGGAGAAACTATACGTTACGTTTCTCACATTTTTAGAAAGTCGGATGTTACACAAAATTTCTCCTAAGTTTCTCCCTTAAATCAAATTTTTTAACTCCATTTTAATTAAAGGAAATAAAGGAGAATAAAGGAGGGGAGGTTTGGATGGAAGAAAGCATGAAAAACTACCAAGAAACCATTCTTTAAAGCTTAGATTTCTTCTTCTTCTTCTCTCCCTTTGGTGTGCCTTAACCCTAGCCTTCTTCTCTAAAATTGGACAGAAAATTCTGAGTCTAAATGAAGGAGATAGTGGGGCGCCACCTATATATCGGGGGAGGAAGAAGCATTTTTCAAAAATTATCATTTTGCCCTTCGTTCTTGCCATTTTTGTTTCTCCTTCATTTTAGCTCCTTTTTGAGAATCGTCTCTTCCATTATAAAATTTAGGTTCCCAATTTAGTAAAATGCCTTTGGAATCACTCAAATCGAAGCTAAAACCTTCCCGAATGGATCTGTCAAAGTTCAGGTACACTAATGTTAGAAAATGTCCACCAAAGGGGATTTAATTGTCCCAAGGCTTCCCATGGTTTTCAGGGCCTCTGAGAACCCTGGAGAACTTAAAATTTTCATTTAAAAATCCCTCTTGTGTTAATTCTAAAAGTTGCTCAAAATTACAAAAATGCCATTATGTTTCGTAAGATTTCTGTCAAAATTTGTTTCTTCACTCTAGCTCTGTTTCTCCTTTCATTTGAGGCTAGAATTCTCATTTTTAAGAGTCTAGAATGTTATTCAAATTTTTTGGGACCTTAACTAATTCATTTCAGGGGACTTGCTTTGAAAATGCATCTGTTTCTGTCATTTAACGAAAATCAAACATTAAAAGATCAATGGCAAGCTTTGTGTATTAGCAGCAAAAGATGTTTGTGTAGCTACTAGAGAAGCTTGCCTAGAAAGGTTATGAGATGCCTAATCTCCCTGAGTTCCACACTCAAACTATTCGGCGATATCCTACTCGATGCAGGGGCAAGCAATAAAGTAGCACAGTATGAGGAGAAATTGCTACTGCACAAAGTAAGTGTTGAGAGAGTTATTTCCCCCTAGCCATAACACCCAGATATTATGATGATATGAAGAGCCTAGAAAGCTATTCCCTCAAGCCATAAGTTTAAGTTAAAGCTACACTTTATAGAGCCTTGATAGCCCAGAGGTAGCAGTTAGTTATGCACGAATGAAGCAAGAGGTGGAACCCTCTAGCTTTAATAATAGGTTGCATATAGAGGTAGTGAGGCTCCTAGCCATAGTGAAATGTATTGCAGTATAAAAGGCCTTATTGGTCATATTCAAGCCAACTTGAGAAACGAGCTATTTTAGGGTCAATTGAAATTCAGGGAACGAGGACCTCTAGTGTAAAAAAAGAAAATAGTAGTAAATGATCCATTAGCAAACACGAAAGACCAGTAAGCAACAGATTCATAATGGCCTAGTAACTAAAACTGAGAAAAGCCTAATGTAAGTGAGGGCTTAGCCCAAGGATGTTGTAGATAGGTAGCAGTTAAAGTCAGAGAATGTCAGACACAAGAATGGTAAAGTTATTAAGACCCTCCTACAAGGCGTTGACTCTAACCTAGGATGCTACCCCATGTATTCATGAACAACGGGCTAATATGATTTGTTTAAAACCCTGTTGATAGGATGTTAATGTAGTTTAAAAGTCAATATAACGTGAGACTAACAACAGTGATAAGTACAGTGAATATACAAGTAGGGTGTACCTTAAGGGTAATATTTAAAGATAAGTATGATTGGCCCAATGTTAGGAATTCAGAAAAGAGAATAAGAATAGTTTGAAAGTGTTAAATTCATCATGAGTCTATATGAGCTAATGGGGCTTATTGTGTAACACCATAAATTCTAGCTCATTTCATAACATTCATAAGCTTCACATCATGATACATGTAGACTTCCCATAGAAAAAGCAAGGAGAATGAGATTAATTTCGCTTTGCATCATATCTAAAAATTCATTTTGGTGTCACTTGAATCGTGTTCACTTATGCTATGCATCCTCATATTTAATTACATCATTATAATTCATTTGCATCCCAAAAACATGCTTACAACTCATGGAAACCGAAATGGAGCATGAAAAATGAAAGTTCATTCTCAGCCAGAATTGGCCTCTTTTTTGGAAAAATTTTGAAAAATCATAACTAAATCTAGAAATATTGAAATCATGCAATCTTGGTTATTCTGGGAAGATACGGATGTCTAATGTATGCTAAAAATATGTACAAGTCATAAAATCCCACGCACAGAGCGTTTGACATGCAAAATAGTCTGGAGATCGGACTGGGTCCTGATGCTGTCACAGTTTACTGATATAAACTTCAAAAATGTCCAATTCATTCCAAAAAAATCTATTCCATACAAATGATACCAATCTAGAAAGATGTGGATGTCAACTAGAGGGAAAAAATATCTCCTGATCAGTTCAACAAGCCCAGAACTCAGATATTGATGAAACAGTACTTCTGATGGGGCAAGGTTACTGATACTGGGCAGAAACTTCAAAAATTCATATTTTCCTCTCTAGACCTCCAAATGAGGTGATTCTAGTTGGTACAAGTCACTATGATTGCTTAGTTTCTCTATATAAAATTCCATGGCAATTGGACATCATGTGAGGCTCGAGTGACAGAAAACAATTTGGGACCAAATGAATAGTGTAGCAAACCAGAAATATAAATTTTGCCAACTTTGAAAAATCATCAAATATTCTGTAGACCTCCAAAAATTGATCTTTAGCTTCCCAGAAAGATCTTAATGAGATCTAATTACATGCCAAATCTCAGATTAAGATTAACTCATTTGGCCAAAAAGTGATATAGGGTTCCATAATAGTCAATTTTGGCTCCATATGAGGTACCAAAATTGCCAAATGGCTTTCCCTTGGTTGTGGCACCTTTTGGGCAAGTCTAAAAGTACATTAAGACTTTTGTGAGCTGCCCAAATGGTCCCAAACCTCATGCATCTTATTTTGGCCATTTAACCCACACTTATGCACATTTCTATCAAGCCATTCATGAAGCTACCTTTACCATACATACTCAATTCATGTTCTATCATTCACATAATACATGCTTTCATTCCTACATCATATAATAGCATAATTGCATATGTCTCAAGGGTTTCAAGCCATCTACAATAATAATATACATCATTATGGTTCATTATGACTTTCAAAAGTAAATGCTAAACATATAGATGTCAATCTTCTTCCTTTAGTGTTGTTGGCTCCCATTAGCACATCCACTTGGTCCACCTAGCATGTGAGATCATTGGAGAGGAGGGGATGAGATTCAAAGAATCCCAATAGTTCATCTCCCATTCAATCATACATAATATGTGTAAAGCAAGCTTTACAAATGCATGCATAGAGAAATTAGAAGTCATGGACATTTTAAAAGCAACCTTGGCATGTGAACAACTCATACAAATCATTCAAGAGCTCACCAAGTGTTTGGATTAGCCTCACACTTCTCCTCATAGATTTTGGACTTGCCTCACCTATTCTTGAGCACTTTGGACTCAACCATACTCTTGGGAGCCCACTTTGCTTTTGGGAGACTCTCTGCTTTGTCTCAACTAAGCTCGAGGGTTCTTGGCTTCCCCACACTCAAGTAAACTCATACAAACATCATATGGTCATTGAAAACATAACATGGCATCAAGAATCATGGAATTTAAAGGCATGCTAGCATACTTTTCATGGCTCGAAAATACATATACACATATTCTAAAACAAGCTATACACACATCTATGTATGAGAGAAGGTGGAGAGAGCTACCTTGCACACAATCACACACTTTTTCCTTTGGATTCAAGCCCCCTCTTTTGGCCAAACACCCATAAATTCGTGGAGATGGTTTCTCTTGGCCTAGATACAATTTAGGGAGCCAATTAGGTTCATAAAACATATTCTAAGACTACATAACTTGGTGAAACACTATATGACTCTATAAGCTCCATTATGGTCCATATTGGCACCTAATGAAGCAACACCTCTCAAACAATTTCTAGGCCTCATTCTTTCCTCTCAAATATGATTCTTGACTCCTTTTAAGCCTCTTGGAGTCATCAAATTATTAAAACAAAAGGCCTAACATCATGTTGCTTCTTTAGGTCATAATATGGAACCTAAGACACCAAATCACTTTCTATGAGTTCTAAATTTTTTCCAAGGCCTCCTTCATCTTCATTCATCAAATATGACTCAAGAATGGCCTTAGAAAAATTTAAAACTCTCCCTAGCTAGGAAAACCCATTTAGGCTGAGGCTATGAAGCATATTGGGTTCCATGGAGCTTTCTTTGTTTTCTCAAAGAAAGAAGCATATGGGGAGCCTCTTAGGAATCTTGGGAGCTCATTTAAACTCTTACTTAGGCCTAGGAATTATCATATGAAATCAGATTTTGGAAGGTGTACACAAAACCCTAGAATTTGCATCTTGATATCTAATAGTTTTATGATAATTCCCTCTGCATATTCTTAATCCACACACCCTTTTTCCTTAGATTCATGCTTGGTTCTGCCTAAAAATCATCTCCTCCTAGGGTTTTCTCAAGTGGGGCAAAATGGAGGAGAAAGGCACCAAAAATGACAACCATAGGAAGAGAAATTACCTTGTTTTCTTGCTTTTTCTCACTTGAATCTTGTGTTCTTTGAGCTCCTCCCTTCAAATCCGAATTTTCCCCTTAATATCTCCCATAAAACAGATTTATAAACTTCATTTTAATCATAGGAAATAAAGGAGAATGAAGGAGAAGAGGTTTGGAACAGAAAGAGCATGAAAAACCATGAAAATCCATACCTTTCTACCTTGAATTTCTCCTCCTTTTCTTCCTCCTCTTGTGTGCCTTATCCGCTAGGGTTTTCTTCTAGTTTTGGGCAGAACATGGTCGTGCATAATGAAGGGAGAAGAAGGGTTCATCATAAATATAGGTGGGAATAAGTTACACTTTTCAAAAATTCTCATTTTGCCCTTTATTCTTGGTATTTTCGTTTCTCCTTCGTTTTAGCTCATTTTAGAGAAATGTATTTTCCATTATGAAATTTAGGTTCCCAATTTAGTAAAATGCCTTTGGAATCACTCAAATTGGAGCTAAAACCTTCCCGAACAAATCAGTCAAAGTTCGGTCAATTGACGTTAGAAAACATTCACTAGAGGGGTTTTAACTATCCCGGGGCTTTCTATGGTTTTCAGGGCCTCTGAGAACCCTGGAGAACTCAAAAATTTCATTTAAAAAGCCCTCCTTTGTGAATTCCAAAATTTTCTCAAAATTACAAAAATGCGATTAGGTTTCATAAGCTTTTCGTAAGAAATTGTTTCTTCATTCTAGCTCCATTTTTCTTTCCATCTGAGCCTGTGATTCTTATATTTAGGAGTCTAGAATGCTTCCCAAATTTTTTGGGACCTTAACTATATCATCTGGGGGGACTTCCTTTTGTATCCGGTAAATTTTATTCATTAACAGAGAAACTGTACATTACGTTTCTCATGTTTTCTCTCATTTTTAAAAAGCCGGATATTACATATTGTAAGGCATAGCTCTGATGGGATAGGGAACCTGGGTTAAGTACAAGCTGAATTTTAAAAAGAATGAATAATAGAAACCCCGAGGTAAGATGTAATGAGATAGAAAGGCCACCTAGCAATAGTTAGTTAGACGATCTCTCAAATGTGATACTTATGTAAGGCCAAAGCACATGAGTAATTAGAGCACCCAATGAAGCATAAGCCTTCAGTAAGATAGAATCCAAATATTGAAAGTATGTATCCTGAATTAGGTTAGTAAAACCCTAAAATCAGTACACTGTACTCTTAGGAATGAGACTAAAGAGGTTGAATAGAAAGAACGTCTAGCTCTGGTGCGAATGTAGATATAAGTTAAGGTAAGTAGTAAGTGCTTTAGTGCCTTCTAGGAAGCTTGAGAGCTATAGACCACCTAAAAAGGTAAGCATTTGTATTACATAGAAAAGAAGGGTAAGCCAAGAGTGCCACAGAATGTAACTTATAGGTTACATGAAATAAAATTTTTCTTACAGAGGGACGGTCTAGTTAAAAGTAAAGCAAGAGTATAAGAGGAAGTAGACCCCCTTGATATTATAGAGAGTGAACAAGTAGAGGAACCTAGGAAAAATGCAGGTGCTCTTAAGCGTAAAGGTACATGAACTAACAAGAGGGACAGTCAGTAGTAGAGCATCCTTTTACCTAAGTAAAAGGATAGTAAATGTAAAAAGAGAGAGAATATATGACACTGTTCAAGCCGAGGATATAATAGATTAAGAATAAATATTGAGTTGATGTGCTTGAGTACTTAAGAAAGCACACTTATCCTTGACATAAATGCCCTTTCACCATGATAGTACCCAAAACAAAAATAGTCAAGCAATGTAGAGTGACCTTGGGATGAAGTAGAGGAAGAGTCCTATTTTCCCTAAGTATCCTACAAAAATAAGGCAGATAAAGAAAAGTAAAAGAGGAATACTTTAGATTATTAGGAAACTTGTAATATACTAGCGATAGTGGATTTGAGCTCAATCATGAGGTGCCTGTGTATTAGTCTTTGATGTTATGTTTGCTTGCAACAATGGTTACATGATATTAGGTCTAGCTAACCCAATAGTAATGTGACTTGAGTGCATAGCAAACAATGACATCAATCATAAAAACAAAAAGTATCCCAATAATCAAAGAGTATCCTAGTTAGTTAAATGATGAGATAAGTCAGGAATGAGAAGTGAAGGGATTCCAGTAACAATAAAACAATAAGAAAAGCATGCAGAAATGAATTCCTAGTAAAAATATTAATATAAAAGAAACATGATAATAGCATAAAATGTTCATATTCAGATAGTATGAGTTCAATATACATAGTTTGAGTCCCTTATAGTATATGTAAACAAATGAGAAGGGACCAGTGTATAACCTCTATCCTATGAGAGATGGTAGGCACGCTCAGTGCATGAGATGCCCTAATCCTAAAGACACTCAAGAGCAAAATATAGGCATAATTAGAAATTGTAGGGTATGAGAGGAAAGATAAAACGAGTATAAATGAAGCATGGTAAGTCAATAAAAGTAAGGAAAGAAAGCCGAGTGAAAAAGGGCTAAAGTGGGAACCTGAGGATCCCATAAGGAGTGATAAATGAAAGTTAAAATGCTCTTAAGTATTAATATGATAGGATCCCAGAGAATTAGGTGACATAAAACCACTTCACACAAAGAGCATGACGTACATCTGAGTTTAGCCTTAGCCATTACAAGCAATGGTTATCGGATTTAGTGAGCATATGTTTTATTGTCAGATATAGTGATATTAGGCTTTGACATCCTGTAGAGATGGATCGCAGTAAATCCTAGCACAGTATAGAGGGCTACAGTAGACCCTAACAAGGCTCAGAGAGGTTGTCGTAGACCCAGAGGTCGTAGTAGATCCCATAGAGATATAGAGAGTCCACAGTTATAGCACAGTAGTTCTTTAGGGAGATGATAGCTTGAGATAGTTTTTACAGAGTAATTAATCTCAGAGACTAGTACAGTTTCAGTTAGCTTTTGTCTCAGAGACTAGAGATCTCTTAAATTTGGTAAATTGTTGCCTCTAGATACAGTAAAGCTATACTCAAATGACTAAATCACTAACTATACTCTTTGATAGATAAGTGTAATATATGGGATGAGGAAAGCAAGAAGGTAGCTTTCTTGAGTTAGAGTTAGATAAACCACTCGACAGCAGATATTAACCTAATTGAAGGATAGAGAGAGATCCCTATATGCTAAAGCCATGTTTTAGAAAGGGGTCAGGTGTAGTCTTCATAATAGAGTAAGTGGTAGACTATATCTCCAGTGATCAAGACTATGAGTATAGTTAACATCCCACCAGAGTTCAACATTAGTCAGTGGTAGTTGCTTTTTGATGCTAGTATGAGGAGTATAAGTTATGTCAACTAATGTTGAGATGAGGGACTACAAAATGCCCACTCGTAAGTGAGCAAAAAGAGTAAGAAAAAGTCCTAACCTAAAGAGGCAAATACATTAGTAAACTAAGAAATTGGGATAATTAGAAGTAAAGACTCCTTGGATGAGCTGTAATCTCAGCAAGTAATTAACATATAAGGCCTATCATAGAAAGAAATATGAATTGTGATCATGGGATGAACTAGTAAGGAAAAGTGCGAAGATGAACAATGGATAGATAACTCCAAAGGCTCTGATGAACAGAAAAAGGTAATGAGACCTTACAAAGAGTCATTGAGAGACGATACAGGAGATTTAATATTAAGTGAATTATCTCTTGAGGTACATAAATGAGTCTACTAAGAAGAACGTTAACCCCTATGAATAGGTTAAAACTAATCAGATATGATTAATAAGCTCTTCTAGGATATGGCTAAAATCATGAGAGCATGATCCAAAATCAGAACTTCTTTCCCTTATGAGAGGAACTAGTAGTATAGGAAAAGAAGAGCTCTCGCTCAAAGCTAGTAATGTAAATTCCCTGGCCAAGAGAAACCTAAAAGAGTGAAATCACTAAAAGAAGCGTACAGAGATAGGAAGAAGGAAAAGAAGGAACAGTTAGCCAGAATATAAAAGAGTAAGAGGAAAGTGTACCCCAAAATTTGAGGAGGAAATTTATTTAAGGGGGAAAAAATGTAATATACAGCTCCACAAAAATATGAGAAAACATGAGAAATATAATGTACAGTTTCTCCATAAATGCACAAAATTCACTTGCTGCAAAAGGAAGTCCCTTAGATAGAGTGATTTGAGATCCAATAAAATTAGAATAATATTCTAGACCTCAAATAATGGTGATTCAAGGCTAGAGGTGCCTTAAAACTGGAGCCAAAATATCTAAACGAATTTTAATGAAAATGCAACGAAATGTAAGAGTCATAGATTAAGGAGGAGAATGGAGCCAAGATCATAAATTCCTAAGGTTGCTTCAGTAGGTGCTTTATGGAACCATAATTGGACCATTTGAGCAACCAAGTTATTCTAGTGTATGAGGAGTTTTGGTAAATGTTCCAAGAGTATAATTGGGTCCTATTTCATGTGCTTTGGCCAAATCAAGCTCCACCTCTTCATGGATGTTTGGCTAAAAGAGGAGAAGGACTTTAAAAGGTTAAAGTGTGCTCTTATATGCAAGGTAGCTCTCTCTTCTTGCTTTCATGCATAAGTGGATTTTTTATCTTGTCTTTGAATGTGTGTATATATGTTTTGAGCCATGAAAAATGTTTTAGCCAGTGTTTAAATGCCATGATACTATGATGTTATGTTATGCATTCAAATGATGCTATGTGTATTTGCTTTAGTTTACTTGAGTATGGTGAAGCCAAGAATCCCCTAGCCATTATAAGGATGAGCCAAGAACCCTCAAGAATGGTTGAGACAAAGTTAAAAGTCTCCCAAGAGTAAGGCTTAGTTAAGAGCCTTTAAGAAAGTGGGTGAGGCAGGTCCAAAATCCTTGAAGAGAATGGGTGAGGCTAAACCACTTATTTGGCAAGCCTATCTATGTTTTATATAACTTCTTGAATACTAAAAATGTTCTATGAATGATTATGAAAGCCATGATGTCCATGCATGCAATTTTAGACTTGGATTTGCATTCTTTATGTGTGATTGAAAATGAGAAGAGCTATTGAGATTCCATGAATCTCACCCCTTCCCTCTCTTATGTCATATGGCTTAGGTGGAACTCAAGTGTAATACCATAATTTCTTAGCTTATTCCATGCTATCTTTATACCTTATATCAATCAATACATATAAGAGGCAAGAAAATGGCATTAAAATATTAATTATTTTTGTGTCGCGTCGTGTATAAAAATTCCATTCCGTGCCATGTGAGCCAAGTGACTCCACACGATACTTTCCCATATTTAATTACATGTATAAAAATCATTTTCATCATAAAATGATGCCCACAACTCATGGAAACCGAAATGGAACCTAGAATATGGAGGTTTATTTTCGGCCAGATTTGGCCCCTTTCCTGGACCAACTTCGAAAAATCATAACTAATTTTAGAAAAATAAAAATCACACATTCTTGTCCATTCTTAAAAGCTATAGATGTCTACTTCACAATAAAAATATGCACAGATCCTAACACCCATCATAGAGGGCATTTGACATCCGAAAATGTCCAGAGGTCAAATTGCCTCCTGATGCTGTCAAAGATTCTGCAGCAAATTTTGGAAATGTCCAATTAATTTTCCAAAAATCCAATCTATTCAAATGATACTATTATGGAAATATGTGGATGTTAGCTAGAGGAGAAAAATACTTTCAAACTAGTTCAGGTAGCCCAATTCTCGAAAGTCAATAGAACAGTAACTCAGGTCAGTAAGGGTCCTGATACTGGACAGAATGTTCAAAAATTCATATCTCCCTCTCTAGACCTCCAAATGAGGTGCTTCAAGATGGAAAAAGTCCCTGGGAATGTCTAGTTTCTTTGTATACAATTTCGTGGCAATTGGACATCATTTGCCCCATGAGTGACAGAATTTAATTTCAGACAAGTGCTACAGTACCAAGGACCAAAATCAACACATTTTCCAATTTCAACAATTCACTAAATATTTCACAAACCTCCAAAAATTACCAACTTTAGCTTCTCAAAAAGATCTCAACAAGCTCTAGATGCATGCCAAATGTCAGGTCAAGAAGAGATCATTTGGATAAAAAGTGACATAGCCTCATGAAATAGTCATTTTTACTTCCTACCAAGAGTCACTTTGCACCAAATGGCCTCTTCTTGAGTTTGGCACCCCTTGAGCAAGTTTCAAAGCACAAATATGACTTGTGGAGACTGCCCAAGTGATCCCAAACCTCATGCATCTCATTTTGGTCTCTCAACATCTATTTATGCATAGTTACATCAAGCCATCCAAGAGCCAATTTGCACAATACTATTGATTTAGTGTTATATAAAGTCTACATCATATTCATACATCATTTTACACTTGTCCATGGTCTTACATCACAAAAACATTACATACATCATCACTTTGACATTTAACCACCATTTAAAGTACATAATACCCCAAAACAAATATGTTCAATGTCACTTGAAACACTACCTAGACAATTCAAGGATAAGGGGGAAAGGGGAGTGAGATTCCAAGAATCTCAATAGCTCACACACCCATTCCCATCACATTCAAGGCATACATATACCAAATGCATAACTATACAAGCATAAAGTGTGCATTAAATTCCATTCCATACCACATTCACATGTCAAGCTTACTTTCATGCCCTAGGGACTTTTGGTTTAGCCTCACCCTATTTTTAGGACTTTTGGATTTGCCTCACTCTTAGCCTAGGGACTTTTGACTTTGCCTTACCCATTCAAGGGACTCTTGGCCTTGTCTCACCCATGCCATGAGACTTTTGGCATCTCTTCACCTTCATCAAGGGACTTTTGGTATCACCTCACCCTTATGAGCTCTTTTTACAACCATAGTCATTCAAGACAACACATTGGTACCAATACACAACAAGGATCAAGTGGCATGTTATCAAGCATCAAGAATGCATGGAAGCACACTAAGACATACATGTTCACACAAGAATGAAAAGAGAATGAGGTGGAGAGCTACCTTTTTATTTATGCAAGCTTACTTTGCAATTTCCTTCCCCCCTTGGTTTCACAAGAGCACTTAGGTGGAGTAAGGTTCTTTTGGCCTGGACATTACAAACATCACACAATTACACATTTGAAGCAAGCCAAGACATTAAACTAAAGCTTATTACACACTTAGTTCCAAAATGGACATATTGGTTCCATAAATGGCCTATTGAAGCAACTCATATCATTCAAGTGCTAGGCTCCATTCTCTTTTTCTTTCTAGACTTCTTGGACTCATTTAAGGTCCTTGGAGCTATCACACATTCAATTGCACAATTGGAAAACCAAGTTGCTTCACAAAGTACCATTATGGAGAACATTATTCTATCTCCCAATCTATGGCTCCTAAATTTTTCCCAATGGTTTCTCCCATCTTCTAACATCATATAAAGTCTCAAACCAATGCTAGAATAAATTAAAACACTCCCTAACCCATTGAACCACTCTTGGCCGAGACATGTGTACCATTTATGCTTCTTGGAGTTTCAAAATTTTTCTAGATGGGATAGCCACTTGGGAAGGTTTCTAGGGGTTTTAGGAGCTCAAGGAAACATTCAAATAGTTAAGGAATTACTCACACCAAATCAGATTTTACAAAACCCTAAGAACGCCTACACTTTTCTATCTTGATTTCCTTTAGTTTTTCTTGGAATTTCTTGCCATATTCTTAATCCTTGCACTCTTTTCCCTAGGTTTCTCCCTTGGATCTGCCCAAAATCCAGCCCCTCCTACCCCATCCTAGGTTGGCCAAAACATACAAGAAGAAGGGACAAGAAGAGGCTACCATAGGAATGAGATTTTACCTTGTTTTTCCCTTAGTTTCTTGGATGTTTCTTCCCTTGGTTGGCTTCTCCTCTCTAAACATGATATTTCTCTCCTTGGTCTGACCTTAAAATAGAACCAAATCATTAAAAAAATCCATGGAAAGAAAGAAGGAAGAGAGGAGAACAAGATTGGAGGAAGATGGAGAAAGAAAATCCATGAAATTACCTAGTTTTTCCTTGGTTTTCTTCCTCTTTTTCTTCCCCTTTTGATGCACCTAAGGAGCTGCTATTTTTTTCTATAAATTGGGCAGAAGAAGTCGTGCTCAATAAAAGGGAGAAGATGGAAGAAAAGTGTGGAAGTGTTTAGGACATTTTAGAAGCTTTTATTTCCAATTTTGCCCTTCTGTAATGGCAATTTCGTTTTGGCTTCGTTTTAGCTCCTTTTTGAGAACCGTATTTTTCATTATAAAATTTAGGTTCCCAATTTAATAGAATGACTTTGGAATCACTCAATTTAGAGCTAAAATCTTACCGAACGAATCGGTTAAAGTTATGGTCAACTAACGTTAAAAAACATACACCAGAGGGGCTTTATCGGTCCCAAGGCTTCCCGTAGTTTTTGGGGCCTCTGAGAACCTTGGGCAACTCAAAAATTTCATTTAAAAATCCCTCCTATGTGGTTTTCCAAAAGTTTCACTTATTTACGAAAATGTCATTACGTTTTGTCAATTTTCATCGCAAATTATTTCTCCATCGTAACTCCATTTTTCTTTCCGTCTGAGCCTAGAATTATCATTTTTAGGAGCCTTGGACTCTACCTAAATTTTTTGGGACATTATCTAGGTCATTTCCAATGACTTACTTTTATATGGCTCATTTCGTCATTTTACGAAAATTACGTTTGTTACTTTTCCACCCCCTTAAAATAAATTTCATCCTCGAAATTTAGAGTACATACCTTAGGGAAATAGTTCTAGATATTTCTGTCTAATCTCATTCTCCAGCTTCTAGGTTGCCTCTTCAGACATCAAACCCTTCCAGACCACTTTTAACCAGAGGGATGCTCTTATTTCTTAGCTGTTTCAACTTGGTATCCACAATCCTCTCTAGTTTCACTACATAGGAAAGATTTTCTTGCAATTGAACATGCTCATATTCTATGATATGTGAGGGGTCTGGTAAGTACTTTTTTAGTTAGGAGATATGAAAAACATTATAGATTTGGGCTAAGTTGGGAGGTAGAGCTATCCAGTAGGCCACAGGTCCAATTTTCTCAAGGATTTCAAATGGACCAATATACCTAGGACTGAGCTTTCTGACTTTCATCAACCGACCTACCCCAGTTACTAGAGATATTCGAATGAATACATGGTCTCCAATCTCAAACTCTAATGACCTCTGTCTCCTATCAGCATAACTCTTTTGCCTACTCTAAGCTGTAAGGAGTTTCTTTCTAATTAGTTCTATCTGCTAGGTGGTCTGGTCAACTATCTCAGGCCCTATTAAACTCCTTTCACCTAGCTCAACCCAACATAATGGAGATCTGCACTTTCTTCCATACAGAACCTCATAAGGGGCCATCTAGATACTGGAATGGTAGCTATTATTATAAGAAAACTCTGCTAGTGACAGATACGTATCCCAGTTACCCCTTGTCTCTAATACACATGCCCTTAACATATCCTTTAGGGTCTGGATGGTCCTCTCAGTCTGACCATCTATCCGGAGGTGATAAGCAGTGCTAAATCATAACCTGGTCCTTAAGGCTTGCTGTAATGACCTCCAAAAGTTCGATGTGAACCTGGGGTCCCTATCAAATGCTATGCTACTGGGTACTCCATGAAGTTGCACTCTCTTACGTATATATAACTGGGCTAATCTATCCAATGAGTAAGTAGCCCTGATCGCTAAGAAATGTGCAGACTTCGTTAATCTATCCATAACTATCCAGATAGCATCATGTCCAGAGGATGTCTTAGGTAATCCCATAATGAAATCCATAGCTATATTATCCCACTTCCACTCCGGGATATCTAGGGGTTGTAGTAACCCAGCGAGTCTCTGATGTTCTATCTTAACCCTCTGACACACTAAACATCTTGCCACATAATTCGTGATATCATTTCTCATTCCTAGCTTCCAGAAAGTTTTCTTTAAATCTTAATACATCTTGGTGGCACTAGGGTGGATAGTATATTTACTCTTATGTGCCTCTTCTAAGATTCTTTCTCTCAACTCATTACTATTAGGTACACAGATTCTATTTCGATATACTATCACCCTATCCCCAGATATCTTGAACTCTGAGGTCCTACCCTGGGAGATTTCACTCCTAATCTGTCTCAAGTATTCATCCTCTCTTTGGGCATCTAAGATCTGGGCTCTTAATTCATTCTCAATCTGAGTCTCACTCAGGAATAATCTACTGGATACCAGCTAGCAAGAGAGGTTCAAATTTCTGAATTTCTCTAGGAGCTCCTGCTCCTTAATCATCATATGGGCAACATGGATGGATTTCCTACTCAAGGCATCGGCCACTACATTGGCCTTACCTGGATGGTACTTCAATACATAATCATAATCTTTCAAGAACTCCATCCATCTCCTCTGTCTCATATTGAGTTCTTTTTGATCGAATAAGTATTTCAGACTCTTATGGTCACTATAGATTTCTATACTCGCACCATAGAGATAGTGCCTCCAAATCTTAAGAGCAAATACTACGGCGGCTAACTCTAGGTCATGCGTGGGATAGTTCTCCTCATGAGGCCTCAATTGCCTAGAGGCATATGCCACTACCCTACCCTGCTGCATCAACACACATCCTAACCCTTTCTCGAGGCATCACTATACACCACAAATGGCATACTAGGGTCAGGAATAATCAACACAGGGGCAGTGGTCAATCGGAGTTTCAGCTCTTGGAAACTCCTCTCACATCTCTCATCCCACACGAAAGGTGTATCTTTCCGAGTCAGCCTTGTAAGTGGTAAGGCAATTTGAGAAAAACCCTAAATGAATCGTCTGTAATATCTTGCCAAACTGAGAAAACTCCTAACCTCAATGATAGTCCTAGGTCTATCCCATTGTAACATAACCTCAACTTTATGGGGATCTACCACGACCCCATCTCGTGAGATTATGTGATCTAAGAATTTCCAGATCTAAGATCTATCTTAGAAAATACTGATGCCCCAGCCAAATGATCTAATAAATCATCTATTTTAGGGAGAGGATATTTATTCTTGATGGTAACTTTATTTAATTCTATATAATCTATGCATAATCTCAAGCTACCATTTTTCTTTTTCACGAATAATACTGGAGCTCCCCAGGGTGACACACTAGGGCGTATGAACCTTTTTTCTAACAACTCCTCTATCTGTTTCTTTAATTCAGCAAGCTCGATGAGAGCCATCCTATAGGGAGCCTTGGATACTGGTCCAGCCCCAGGCACTATATCTATAGGAAACTCTATCTCTCTCTCAGGGGGCAGGCCACTAAAGTTAAAATCTTTAGGGAAGACCTTTGGGAATTCCCTAACTATCAGGACCTCCTCTATCCCTTCTTCTACCTTGGCCTGAATAGAGAAAAGGACTAGAAACCCCTGACATCCATGCTCTAGGTGTCTCTCAACCTGGGTAGTAGTTATGAAAGATAACTCGGTGCCTATCCTAGGTATGGTCCCACAAGAAGGTACAGATATAGTTTGGTGTTCATAATCAAGGATGGCATTATTAGCAATTATCTAGTTCATGCCAACAATTAAATCAATATCATGAAATGGCATACAAATTAAATCAATGGTAGTATGACAATGATTAAATTGTACAGTGATATTTAGACAAGTATGGGAAGTCACAATGCGGCCTCCAGTAGGTGCGATAACAGACAAATCAAATGGTAGAGTACTAATGGCTTGACCCAAATGTCTCACATAGTCATAGGATATAAATGAGTGACTAGCACCTGAATCAAACATTGCAATCACAGAAAAATCATTTACTATGAGCGTACCTCAGATAAGACTGGGAGACGCACTAGCCTCTTGCTGAGAAAGGGCAAACACCCTGCTCTGGGTCTGTGGCCTGGGAGGAGGCAGTCTAAATAAAGGTGCTGCATTCACCTGGGGACAGTTTCTGGCAATGTGCCCTAGTTTCCCACACTTGTAACACGTCACCATGGATTGCTATGTGGATGCCTGAATCCTCTGAGGCTGTACCTTTTTTCCTTTCAGTGGCCTCTTGTTCCACTGCACCTTGCTCTTCTTTTTGCTAAAAGGTGCAAAGTTGGCTCCTTCCTCTGGTCTCGGTCTCTTCAACTCTAGGGCTTCCCTTTGGCTAGATGCCATGACAGTAGGCATAATCTCTCTCAAACTGTTCGCACCTGCAGGGCTCATCATCATACCTCTGAAGGTAAGAAGAATACCGAGACAATTCTATAAATCTTGCCATGTATTGGTCTGCAATTATGTCATCTGTCTGCTTCAATCCCATAAATTGCACTTCTTTTTGTTTCCTCATAGAACTAGGAAAATACTTCTTATAAAATTGTACTAAGAAGTTTTCCCAAGTCATCTGTAAATTCCTAGCCTCCATTAAGGACTTTGCACTGAGCCACCAATTATCAGCTTCTTTACGTAACATAAAAGTAGCTAGTTGAACTTTTTGTTCTAAGGTGCAATCAATCACTGTGAAGATTTTCTCTATCTTCCTTACCCAGGCCTCCGCCTTGTTTGCATCTAGCTTTCCATCAAATATGGGCGGGTTGTTTTTATCTAAACTGATTTAGCTGTTTCTGAATGGACGGTGGGGTCTGAGTTGACGCTTGGGGAGGTGGGGGTGGAACACCCGAGGTGGAAGGCTATGGGGTGGCAAAAGTGGAAGGATGAGGCTGAGGGACCTCTCTCCTGGCTTCCACCTGTCTAGCCAAGGATTCCCACTGCTGCACGATCATCTCATGCTGCTGCTGAATGAGGTACTGTTGCTGGGCCATCATATTCTCAAATCTATCAATCTGATCTGTGACAAGCCATAAGGGGTCTGCAGACTCAACTTTGGTTCTCTACGTGGTTTGCCTCTGCCTCTTGTCTCAACCATTTTCACTGAAAAATAATCATAATCTTAGCCCCATAACACAATTTAAACACAAATACATAGATATTCCACCCGAAAACAACCAATTACATCACTCAAGAGCCAACCAAGCAAAAGTGCCTGAACCAGGCTCTGATACCAATAAATGTAATACCATAATATCTTAGCTCATT
Source organism: Erythrophleum ivorense (assembly GCA_026724425.1). Taxonomy (NCBI): domain Eukaryota; kingdom Viridiplantae; phylum Streptophyta; class Magnoliopsida; order Fabales; family Fabaceae; genus Erythrophleum; species Erythrophleum ivorense. Next base: position 36,469,674 of record JAIUCV010000008.1, read on the forward strand.
CCATGCTATCTTTATACCTTATATCAATCAATACATATAAGAGGCAAGAAAATGGCATTAAAATATTGATTATTTTTATGTTGCGTCGCGTATAAAAATTTTGTTTCGTCCCATGTGAGCCAAGTGACTCCATATTATACTTTTCCATATTTAATTACATGTATACAACTCATTTGCATCATAAAATCATGCCCACAACTCATGGAAACCGAAATGGAACCTAGAATATGGAGGTTTATTTTCGGCCAGATTTGGCCCCTTTCCTGGCCCAACTTTGAAAAATCATAACTAATTTTAAAAAAATCAAAATCACACATTCTTGGCCATCATCGAAAGCCACAGATGTCTACTTCACAATAAAAATATGCACAGACCCTAATACCCATCACAGAGGGCATTTGACATCCAAAAAAGTCCAGAGGTCAAACTACCACCTGATGCTGTTACAAATTCTGTAGCAAACTTTGAAAATGTCCAATTAATTTCCCAAAAATCCAATCCATCCAAATGATATCAATATGGAAATCTGTGGATGTTAGCTAAAGGAGAAAAATACTTTCAGACTAGTTCAGGTAGCCCAATTCCCGAAAGTCAATAGAACAATAACTCAGGTTGGGTAAAGGTCCTGATACTAGACAGAATGTTCAAAAATTCATATCTCCCTCTCTAGACCTCCAAATGAGGTGCTTCAAGTTAGAAAAGGTCCCTAGGAATGTTTAGTTTCTATGTATACAATTTTGTGGCAATTGGACATCATTTGCCCCATGAGTGACATAATTTAATTTTGGACAAGTGCTACATTACCAAGGACCAAAATCAAAAAAATTTTCAATTTCAACAATTCGCTAAATATTCCACAGACCTCCAAAAATTAATAATTTAGCTTCTCAAAAATATCTCAATAAGCTCTAGATGCATACCAAATTTCAGGTCAAGAAGAGCTCATTTGGTCAAAAAGTGATATAGCCTCATGAAATGGTCATTTTTGCTTCTCACCAAGAGTCACTTTGCACCAAATGGCCTCTTCTTGAGTTTGGCACCCCTTGAGCAAGTTTCAAAGCACAAATATGACTTGTGGAGACTGCCCAAGTGATCTCAAACCTCATGCATCTCATTTTGGTCTCTCAACATCTATTTATGCATAGTTACATGAAGTCATCCAAGAGCCAATTTGCACAATACTATTGATTTAGTGTCATATAAAGTCTACATCATATTCATACATCACTTTACACTTGTCCATGGTATTACATCACAAAAACATTACATACATCATCACTTTGACATTTAACCACTATTTAAAGTACATAATACCCCAAAACAAATATGTTCAATGTCCTTGGCTTACATCTCCTTGACTTGAAACACCACCTAGACAATTCAAGGATGAGGGGGAAAGGGGAGTGAGATTCCAAGAATCTCAATAGCTCACACACCCATTCCCATCACATTCAAGGCATACATATACCAAATGCATAACTATACAAGTACAAAGTGTGCAATAAATTTCATTCCATACCACATTCACATGTCAAGCTTACTTTCATGCCCTAGGGACTTTTGGTTTAGCCTCACCTCATTTCTAGGACTTTTGGATTTGTCTCACTCTTGGCCTAGGGACTTTTGACTTTGCCTCACCCATTCAAGGGACTCTTGGCCTTGTCTCACCCATGCCATGAGATTTTTGGCATCTCTTCACCTTCATCAAGGGACTTTTGGCATCACTTCACCTTTATGAGCTCTTTCCACAACCATAGTCATTCAAGACAACACATTGGTACCAATGCACAATAAGGATTAAGTGGCATGTTATCAAGCATCAAGAATGCATGGAAGCACACTAAGACATACATGTTCACACAAGAATGAAAAGAGAATGAGGTGGAGAGCTACCTTTTTATTTATGCAAGCTTACTTTGCAATTTCCTTCCCCTCCTTGGTTTCACAAAAGCACTTAGGTGGAGTAGGGTTCATTTGGCCTAGACATTACAAACATCACACAATTACACATTTAAAGCAAGCCAAGACATTAAACTAAAGCTTATTACACACTTGGTTCCAAAATGGACATATTGGTTCCATAAATGGCCTATTGAAGCAACTCATATCATTCAAGTGCTAGGCTCCATTCTCTTTTTCTTTCTAGACTTCTTGGACTCATTTAAGGTCCTTGGAGCCATCACACATTCAATTGCACAATTGGAAAACTAGGTTGCTTCACAAAGCACCATTATGGAGAACATTATTCCATTTCCCAATCTATGGCTCCTAAATTTTTTTGAATGGTTTCTCCCATCTTCTAACATCATATAAAGTCTCAAACCAAGGCTAAAATAAATTAAAACACTCCCTAACCCATTGAACCACTCTTGGCCGAGACATGTGTACCATTTATGCTTCTTGGAGTTTCAAAATTTTTCTAGATGGGATAGCCACTTGGGAAGGTTTCTAGGGGTTTTAGGAGCTCAAGGAAACATTCAAATAGTTAAGGAATTACTCACACCAAATCAGATTTTACAAAACCCTAAGAAAGCCTACACTTTTCTATCTTGATTTCCTTTGGTTTTTCTTGGAATTTGTTACCATATTCTTAATCCTTACACTCTTTTCCCTAGGTTTCTCCCTTGGCTCTGCCCAAAATCCAGCCCCTCCTACCCCATCCTAGGTTGGCCAAAACATACAAGAAGAAGGGACAAGAAGAGGCTACCATAGGAATGAGATTTTACTTTGTTTTTTCCTTAGTTTCTTGGATGTTTCTTCCCTTGGTTGGCTTCTCCTCTCTAAACACGAAACTTCCCTCCTTGTTTTGACCTTAAAACAGAACCAAATCATTCAAAAAATCCATGGAAAGAAAGGAGGAGGAGAGGAGAACAAGATTGGAGGAAGATAGAGCAAGAAAATCCATGAAATTACCTAGTTTCTCCTTGGTTTTCTTCCTCTTTTTCTTCCCCTTTTGATGCACCTAAGGAGCTGCTATTTTTTTCTATAAATTGGGCAGAAGAATTTGTGCTCAATAAAAAGGAGAAGATGGAAGAAAAGTGTGGAAGTGTTTTGGACATTTTAGAAGCTTTTATTTCCAATTTTGCCCTTCCGTAATGGCAATTTCGTTTCGGCTTCGTTTGAGCTCCTTTTTGAGAACTGTCTTTTCCATTATAAAATTTAGGTTCCCAATTTAATAAAATGGACTTTGGAATCACTCAATTTGGAGCTAAAACCATACCGAACGAACCAGTCAAAGTTCTGGTCAACTAACGTTAAAAAACATACACCAGAGGGGCTTTTCTGGTCCCGAGGCTTCCCATAGTTTTTGGGGCCTCTGAGAACCTTGGGCAACTCAAAAATTTTATTTACAAAGCCCTCCTATGTGGTTTTCCATAAGTTGCACTTATTTACAAAAATACCGTTACATTTCGTCAGTTTCTGTCGTAAATTATTTCTCCATCCTAACTCCAATTTTCTTTCTGTCTGAGCCTAAAATTATCATTTTTAGGAGTCTTGGACTCTACCTAAATTTTTTTGGACATTATCTAGGTCATTTGCGAGGACTTACTTTTATATGGCTTATTTCGTCATTTTACGAAAATTACGTTCATTACATCAAGAGTTAAAGAATGGAGGCAATGAAGTCTGAATAGCATTGTTTTGATAATGATCTAGCTTATGTAATCTTAAAGTGTGTAGGAATGTCAAAATACTCATGTTCATAATATTTTTAAGTTATAGACTAATGAGAAAATGTAATAGTATGTATAAATAATGTATAAACCACTTTTGGTACAAAATCAATGGAAATGTGAGATTTGGTTATTTGATGGCTTGCATTTGCTAGTGTATTCATAGATGTGGGATAGCCAAAATGAGGTGCATGGTGTTTTGGACCACTTGGCAGTTCATATATATTGTAATTATGCTTTCAAATATTTCCAAGGGATGCCAAAACCCAAAGAAGGCTATTTGGACTAAGTCGGTGCCTCATATGATGAAAAAATGACCATAATAGTGAGTTATGGTACAACCTATCCAAATGAGTTCTTCTTGATCTGAAATTTGGCATGCACATAGATCTTTTTGTGAGCTTTTTGTAAAGTTAAAGTACATAATATTTGGACGTCTATAGAATTTTTGGTGAATGTTTTATGTTGGAAAAGTTTCTGATCTTGTCACTGGTATTGTTCATATTCCAAAAATGTATCTGTATCATTTATAGAGCAAATGATGTCTAATTTTTGTGAAATTTTGCAGTGAGAAACTAGACCTTCCTAGTGACCTGTGCCAACTAGAATCACCTCAATTGGATGTCTAGAGAGGGAGATATAAGTTTTTGAAATTTATATTCTGTTCTTGATGCACAGTCAGACCTCTATCATTATTCCATCACCTTTTATGGTCCGAATGCTATTAAAATTGTCTGGAACTATTTTTTCCCTCTAGTTAACATTTTTAGCTTTCTAAATTGGTATATTTTGTACTAATTGGATTTTTATGGAATTAATTGTGCATTTTCAAAGTTCATATGAGTAAGCTGTATCAATAATACTATGCAATCTAACCTTTGCCCATTTTCTACTATCAAACATAATACAGATGATGTGTTCATGGCTTGGAATTATTTTTAATGTAATTTAACATCTAGAGCTTTCCAGAAAGCTATGGATTGCTTGATTTTGATTTTTTTAGATTTAGTTATGATTTTCCAAAGTTGTTAATAGAAAACTGAAATTCTAACCCAAGGTAAAATGTGAATATTTCTGGTTTTTAGTTACTGGTCCATGGGTTGTGCAAAGTTTTGGGATGTTTTATGATTTTTATGGATGGAAAATAATTAGAGAATGTTGTTAGTAAGTTTCTAGGGTCTACAAATCAAAATTTGAGTTTTTAACGCTGATGTAACATAAAGAAATAGCATTATTTATTCCCTTTTCTTGGATTTCTTTTCTTGCACATGAAAGTTACCTTAAATATAAATATAGAGTCTAATAAAGTATGGTGTGACACTAGAGCTGGCTTCAAGAATGCAATTGGATCCTATTTGATGTGTTTGGGTAAAAGGAATTAAACTCCACCCACTTGCAAGTGTGTAACCATAAGAGGGGAAGAAGAATCGAGGGAAAGATTTGTATTTTGTTCCAAAGGTAGCTTTTTAACCTTTGTCTCATGCATTCTTAATTGTTTTCTTGTCTTTGGATGTGTGTATGTATGTTTATGCCATGAGAAATATGTATAGTTATTTTCTACATGTCATGGTACCATTACGTGCATAAAATGTGTTTTATGAATGTTTTATGGTTTGAATGAGCTTGGTGAAGCCAAAAGTCCCTTAGCAAAGGTGAGGATGATTCAAAAGTCTTAAGTAGAGTGAGACTTTATCAAAAGTCCCTTGAAAATAGGTGAGGCAAGTGCAAAAGTCCTAAGGAAAGGGGTGAGGCTAAATCAATGCTCTTGAAAGCTAATGTATGATATTTATGAGCTTCTTGCACATGAAAATACATTTATGTATGGTTATTAGTATCTTAATGTTCATATATGCATTCTTGGACTTGAAAATATGGCTATTATGTATGATTGAAAGGGTTAAGAACTATTGGGATTCTTGGAATCTCAATCTTTCCTCTCTAATATCTAACCATGTCTAGGTGAGCCAAGTGGGCCAAGGAATGGAGGCCACCAACCTTGAAGACTAAGATTTTGACAAGGATTATGTATTTAGCCATTTTGTAGACATAATGATGTCAAATGATGTAATTATGGAATGTATTTATGCTGTAGATACTTGAGCACACTCAAATATATATAAACATGATGTATGTAATGGGTTTGGGTTCATATAAATGAATATGTACGATTTTGCCACCAAAGGTCCTTGATGTGATATGCTTCCAATGTGTATGATTGCATGTAGCATAGTGGAAATGAGCTCCATGATGTTTTGAACCAAATGGCATGTCTCCCTAGGCTATTATTGTGGTTTTGGACCTACCCAAGTGGCCATAAATAATGAAGGAAGCAATTTGACCATATTTTGAACCAATTGAAACAACAAATTTGGCCATTTAGTGTACTAGATCAAAATATGACCAAATGAGTGAGTCTTCCAATGAAATTTGGCCAATAAGTAGGTCTCCTCTAGAACTTTTCATAAAACAAAGAGCACCCAATTTGGAGCTCTAGAGAATTTATTATGATTTTTCAAATTTAAGAAAAATATGTTAAATGGGAGGATGCACTATTCATATGGTTAGATTTTGTTTCCTTATCACTCATGGGCCAAGGGTATCTAATGCCTATAAAATTTTATAGGTATAAACTAGACATTGTAAGCTTTCCATAGCCACCTAGACCACCCAATTTGGACAAATTTTTGAAATTTCATGATAGTACCAGTAGCATAGTAGGACCTCTGGTACTTTTCTATCCATTTGTGTAGGATAAATGCCATTTCCTTGAGCTAGAACTATTTTTAGTCAAAATTGGACATCTATAGCTTTCCATAATGGTATGGTTTACTGGGTTTTGATTTTTATATAATTAGTTATGAATTTTTGAAATTTATATCAGAAACTTGTTATAGCAAACCTGGGCAGCTAGACCTTTGGTACTATTCTATTATCAATCATGGTCTCGTTGATGTTTTCATGGCCTAAAATGATTTTTAACCTATATTTGACATTCAAGACTTTCCAAAAAGCTATCATTTGCTTGATTTTGATTTTTTTAAAATTAATTATGAGTTTTTCAAAGTTTGTATTAGAAAGTTGGAATTTGAACCCAAGGCAAACTTCTTTATTTTTTGGTGTATGGCTTCCAATCTGAAATGGGTGTGATGTTTTATGATGTTTATGAATTTTATGGATGGATTATGTGTAGAGGATGATGTTGGAAAGTTAGCAGGGTCCACAGAGCATAAAATGAATTTTTAAAGTCTTACGTAACAGAAAAATAATGCATTAAATTTATTGATTTTCCTTAATGCAACATGTGTGAAGCTTACTTGTGGGGAGGAAGGACTAGAGGAATATGGTGTTACATTTTTAGTGTTACTTATGAGGCTTTTCAATGGTCTTTTTTGAAAAATTTAAGGATTCCTAGTGGCACCAAAGAGTTAAGAAACTGTTGGTCAAATGAGAAAACTCATAGGGTTGTTATAAAAAGGGTTTGCGTTGGAGATAGATTAATAATTCAAAGGTTTTAATTGGTTTAAATTTCTTGTGTCATTCATATTCATGTCTTACTAAGGTCTTTGGGCTTACTTTATTAGTCTCAGATTTATATTAGTTAGCCTATTATTGCTTAAGGTGTTACAAGTGTCTTAGCTAATCCAGTTACTAGTAAACAACTTTAGATGAGATTAATCTAACTATCCTAAATCTTAAACTAAAAGAAAAAACTTAAATGGAGGTATTGGTCTAGATATTTAGGCTCAACAAAGCGATTTAGAAAATGTTTCCCATGGTATCTTGACTTTATATTGATTAAAGGTTGATTAGCTGGCAGCTTTATGTTGTTAAGGTTCCTTATAGATTTTCTATCCTATTCAATAACTAGTTTAAGCAAGTAAACTTGTCATATATTTATATAACCCTAGCTAATCACTAGAGGAACAATAGATTTGGCCATAGGATTATTAATGGTTAACATCCTACAAATGTTTCTCTCTAAAAAAACCTATACCACGAATTCACTTTGGCAAGGATGTACACCGTGAACTAACCTTCTACTTGTCCTCAAGTAAAACTCATCACAAACAATTTCTACCTATTCAAGCAATTGAAATTCCTTTGAGATATTGGACTTAAGATTCAACATTAATTATATCAAACCATATATTTGATAAGAAAAACTAAGGAATGCACACAAATTTTTTAGTCAAGAAAGTTAATGAAAAGCCTTATAAATTCAAGAATGTGTGAATATATACCATGCCATAATCTGCAAACTATCTTTAAAATAGAATATTTTGACTAACTCATTTGATCGTCTTTCCCTTGAGCTTTATATGCTCACTATCATTTTTCTCTCCACTAATGTAGGTGTCAATACAACTCAAAGATCAAATGGTCTTTAAAACTTATAATTAGGTCATATACATTAAGGTAATTACAATCAAATTGATGGAGGAAATATTGTTCAAAGTTCAAGAGAGCATCAATAAATACAAGAAAGAAGGTACTTTTCCCCCCTCTCTCTCTCTCTCTAATCATCCCCCTCCATTCTGTGTCTTTTCTTTTCTCTCACTTTCACATAGAAAACAAGGATGTGATGTTATCAGTGAATTGCATTTTGCATTTCTTCAAAACAAATCAATTCTCTTTCTTTGTTTTTTTTTTCCTTTTTATCCCTAATTTAGATCTTTGATCTAATATTTTGCTTAGGGTAAGTGTAACATCCAATTTTTCTATAAACATATGAAACTCACCAAATATAAAAGGAAGACCCCTAAATAGAAAGATTTAAGGCCAAATAAAATTAAGAGAAAAATCTAAATAATAGAAAATGAGGATCCAAGGCTTCAGATACCCGAGAACTAGAGCTAAAGTAATTTAATAAAATTGTTGAAAACACAGTGGAATTTTCGTAATTTTGAGCACTTTTTAGAAAACTCAAATGAGGGATTTTTAAATGGGGAAAAGTGTGTGACAATGAAACCTTTCTCACATGCATAGCTTGGATGTTTATTTGTTTTTGAGTACTTGTGTGTATGTTTGAACTATGGAATATGTGTCTAGCTATTGCTTACTTGCTATATTACCATTATACATCTTAAAATGAGTTTATGAATGTATTTTGGCTTGAATGGGTATAGTGATGCCAAAAGTCTTTTAGCATGGGTGAGAATGAGCCAAAAGCACTTATAATTGAGTGAGACAAAGCCAAAAGTCTCAAAAAAAGTGAGACTAAGTCAAAAATCTCTTGAAAATGGGTAAGACAAATCCAAAAGTCCCTAGAAAGTTGGGTGAGACTAGACCAATACCCTTGAAAGCCTATGTTTGATATGCATGAGTTCACATTACCAAGAAAATGTTTTATGTATATTCATGAGAGGCTTGTATGATTTGCATGCATTCTTTGATATATCTATGCATCCATTATGTATGTTTAAAAGGGTAAAAAGATATTGATATTCTTTGAATCTTACTCTTCCCCTCCATATGCCTAATTATGCATAGGTGAGCCAAGTAGACCAAAGAATGGACGTCAAAGGTCTTAAAGCATGGCATTTTGACAAAGGAGTAAAGAAATAGACATTTTAATAGCATATTGATGTCAAAGGTTTGTAAAAACATGATATATATGAGATGTAACCATTTGAACAAGTTTAAATGTATGTACTTATGATGTGTATATCAATCCTGAAGTTAGATGATTGCATACGTTGGAGATTGACATCCTAGCACCCTTACGTTCATGTGTATAAATGCATGTAGTATGGTGAGATTAGCTTCATGGTGATTTGGATCATTTGGCATGCTTTTATATGTTGTAATTATACTTTTGGATGTGCTCAAGTGGGTATGGAATGAGAAGAACGCTTTTTGGTGCCTTGAGATACCAATTTGGACTTCAAAAGTGACCATTATGTGTGCTCAACCAAAGTCTAACCAAACTGATGATTTTTTCCATGAAATTTGGACAAAAAGTAGGTGTCATCTAGAGATTTTCACAAAGCTAAAGAGCACTCAATTTGGGACTCTATAAAATTTATTATGATTTTTCAAAGTTGGCCAAATTATGCAAAATTGGTATGTTACTATTAATTTGGTCAGTTTGCTTCTATGTGTCACACATGAGCCAAATGAAGTCCAATGCTTATGAAATTTTATTTGCATAAACTAAACATTATAATCTTTCCATAGCCACTAATGTCACCTCATTTGGAGATCTATGGAGGGAGAACCATATTTTTAAAGTTGCATGATAGTATCAATAATGCAACTCGACCTTTGATACTATTCCATCAATTTTCGTGCATTAAACGCCATTTTCTTGATCTAAAACTATTTTTAGTCATTATTTAGCATCTATATATTTCTAGCAAACTATCATATGCATGATTTTGATTTTTCTAGAATTAGTTATGAATTTTCAAAGTTCACACCAAAAAGTTGACAGTAAAACCAAGAGCAACTTTCCATTTTTCTGGTGCATGGCTCCAAACCCGAAATGTATGAGATAAATTGTGATGTTTATGATATGTATGGATATGATATGGATGAAAAATGAGATTGATGAGTTTATATGGTTCCTAAAGCCATGAATCATATATATGGCTTCCTAAATACTCAATTATCCATGAATAAAGTGTATGCTTTCGTGCAAATGTGATCCAAGGTGCATGAGATAAGTTGAGATAGCCTATGGGATCATTGTGTATGTGCTAGGAGGTTATGGTATTACATTTATTACCACTTAAACTCATATATATATATATATTAATACAAAATAAAACATAGCATTTTGCTATTTCTTTATTAGATACAACATGAAAAACAAAATAACATAAGTTCTGTCTTTTCAACTCTCTCTCTCTCTCTTACCTATATTCATGAAAAACTCTTCAAACAATTTCACCTTATTCACCCTCAAAATCATCCTTTCGAAAGCTAATAAAGCAACAAATACTTATGATATTCCTTGAAAAGTGTAAAAAATGGTTAATGAGCTAGGCAAAATATGTAGTTAATTAGAAAAGATATTATAAAAATGCATTAAATGCACAATTCATCAATGAAAGCTCAAAGAAGTATTATTGATTATACAAGAAAGAAATAAGGCTTATATATGGTTCAAATTATAGAAACAATGCTAAAATCATCTATAAGAAAAGTTTTAGACTTTGGATTTTACCTTAGAGGAATTAAAACAAGTTCCAGAGTTTAGTTTAAGAATATCAAATAAACTAATTAACATACTTTGAAATAAAGAAAATATCTATAATATACATGGTAGAAGTGCATAATAGATTTAATGAGTAGAAAACATTCAATTAACAATCTAACTAATCAACTAATGACTTTCACATATGTTTCTTACAAACATATATCAATCAACAATCATGGCTCCTTATTGGAGTCTAGTGGTATCCAAAGAATACAACCACTAAACTTAGGTAATTACAAAAGAACTTTAAAACAAGGGAGTGTTGAAAATTTTTTGGAAAAAATTTTAATGTAAAACCAACAAGAATATCAACAATTAAATCGAATAAATGTTTTAAATTTTCCAAAATTTAAATCAAAATCAAACCATTCCCTTATCCTTAAATTTAAAATCAAACATTGTCCTCAATGTTCTAAATAAAAACAAACAATAAAGAGAACTCCCCTTTCCAAACAATTAGCTTTTGTGGCATACTCAATCAATTCAAAAATGATAAACTTGAAGTTCATCTTGCAATCTTCCAAAACAAAGAAAAATAAAAATGTTAAAACAACGTAATTTTAAAACATTAAAAATTAAAACTAACCTAAGAGAGAACTAACAAATGCACTACCCTAATGCTCTCTTTTTAGGATGTAGCTAAGCTATACTCAACATTTAGGCACAATGATACTTGGATTATGATAGCTCACAAGGTCGCTAAAAATTAATTAGAATATCTATTAAAAACTCACAAACATAGGATCATCTAAGAATTAGATATTTTATATAAAGGTGGTGCATCAAGGCACCCTTCAAAAATATATTTCTAATTTTTCATTTTCTAATTTTTTTCACTTCTCTCTCTCTCTCTCTCTCTCTCTTTTTACTTTAAGATGGAAATGAAAGACTGCCCAAGCTTAAAAATGAAACTAATTCAAAATCAAATAACAATAAACTACTAATGAAAGACAATGTAAAATTTAACAATGAATTTACAAGGCTGAATTCTTGTTCCACTCAAATATCTGCTTTATTATTTACCATTTCTCTCCTTGGTACATCATTAAAACTTCTTATTTATACCTAACAAAAGAAATTAGCTCATTTTTTTAAAAAAATTGAATGTTGTAAACAAAAAGATATGCTAACTAGGTTAATTGAATATTCTAGTGAAAACCACTAGACAAATAATCAAAATAAGTCAAGAAATAAAAATCTCTAGGAAAATGTATATATACGTGATCTAAAATCACAAAACTGAACTAACAAATCAATCACAATTGAAGAATTTTTTAAAAATCCAAAAATTAAGTAAATGAAAATAGAATTTAGTATCAAAGAAAAATAAGGCAATATGCACTAAAAATTACATATCAATTACATCTAATCTCTAAATGTAGTGCAACAAATTTTCCTAGAAACTAGAAATAGAGAGAAACAATTTGGCATAAGTTTCTCTTCAAAGCTCAATCAAACACATTCCTAGTAAATCATCAAAGTTAGATTATAGTTTTTCAAAAAAAAAAAAAAACAAAGTGCTTAACAAAAATGAAATAATTGGATAATCAAATCAACTCAATTTGTTTAGCAATTTTTATCCTAGACACTAGACCACATTTAACAAGAGATCTTGTCTACTAGTGGACCAACATCTATGATACAAATAAGGTAATGAATCAAATACATCAAAATAAACTTCACCCACACGGTTGACGTAGGGCTCAGCAAACTGAAGGATAGTCCATGCTAAGGCACCAAGGAAGGATCAAGAGTCACTCAAATATCTAAAATTTTGAATACTAAATAAGTAAATAACATCCCATATTGTATCAAATTAATAATTAAGAAAGGCATGGTAAATGATTGAATCATTTGTTGAAATACTCTAACAAGTACAACGTTATATCTCAAAGTTAAAAGTCCATACCTTTCATAAGCTAAACAATTAGCCTAAACACAAAAGCATTTTTAATAAATTACTACTACTACACAAATCATAAGTTAATGAAAAACAATATGATCATAAGAAGAGCATACAACTTCAAAAATAATTCAATTTTGATGTTCTTTCAAAAACATACTATATAAAACAATTCAGTTGGAAGGATGATAAGTATGATATTTTATATGTTTTATTCTCCTTATCTTAAGTATTTTAGTATCCAAATATGGCTTTAAGGGTCTAATTAGATAAAATTTGATTTTAGTAGCCATTTTCTATATTTGAGGAATTAAAGTACAAATTATTGGATTTTAATGCATAAATTTATCTTAAATAATTTTTGTGAATATTCCTATTTGATTTTTCTCACTTCTTTGTGCAGAATTTTAATATGTAATTAGAGTTTTGAATAGAAAATAAAATAGAAAAGGAAGAGAAGAATTGGGCTCCACTTGTAGCAAACATACACTACGTGGAGAAGAGAAATTAATGAAGATGCACATGGGCAAGCATTAGTTCAACGTGGCTGGAGCAGAAGGAAATAAGGAGGCTGCATGTGATTCATTAAAAAGCACGTGAAAGGGAGCAGATTCCATCATCCAGACTTCATCCCATCTCACGCCTCTACACTACATTCACGTCTCTATATCCTAGTCCATTCACAATTCCCCCAACTCACGTCTCTATAATTTAGCAGCCCCTTGCCTATATATATCCTTCGTCCAGCACCATCCATCACACCATTCATACACCATTCATCATCCATCCCATTCATCTCTTCATCCATCCTTCCTCCATCCATTCACTCATTCTATTCCCATCCATTCCATCTTCCATCTACATCCCATAAAGTTCTAATCCATCTTGAGGCTAGCTAGGAGGAAGCTCTTGGAGAAGCTTAAATCCATGGATGAACATAGAGTTTTTGGCTAAGAATTTCTTTATTTTTCCTACACTTTTTCTCTTTCATTTATTGTCTTGGTTAAGTTTTATTTGAATAAGAAAATTGTGTAATTGTAATTAGTGGCTGGTTAGACACTAATTAGGAAATATTTTTGTTGATTAATTGATTTGATTAATTTCAATATTATCTGAATTCCCATGTATGCTTCGAAGGTGTTCGATAAAATACATGAGTGAGCTTAATTGTTTAATTTGAAGATTCCTTAATGTTTAGTTGGTTAATTAAATATTTAGGATAATTCAAAAGCTAATCAATTAGTTAATCAATCAAATTGGATGTTCATTGATCCTAAAACAAGAATTGACAATTTAATGAGGGATTGAGGTCTCAATTCAACATTAGATAGTTAATTTCTTGAATCTTGAGTGGCTACCCAAGATAAATTTGTTATGAACACATTTAGGAACTCTTAAGCCAGAATTAATCACAATTAGATTAGGATAAGGATAGTGGATACCAAGGGACGAATCCAAAGCTAGTCACAAGTCCATCTTTCATTCATAATTCATATAATTAGATAGTAATTAGGAATTTTAATTCAATTTTATTTTAAATAGTTTAAGTAAATCAAAATCCCCTTTGTTTAGGAAATTTTAGAGTCTTTTAACATTTGGAAAACTCAATCAAACATTGAACGCCAATTCCGAGGGAGATGACCTAGGTTGTGCCACTAACTATATATTTTATCAACCTAGTATTATTTTGAGGGTTGCACGACGAGCCACTCAAAGGACCTCTTTATAATGGAATAACCGTCATGGGCATAAAGCTCATGTGGATAAGTAACCAATCTGTCACAAACATGTAGTCCACGTAAGTCCATCATGAGTTCTTAGCCTATATAAGTCCACCATGAGTCCTTAGCTCACATAAAATAACATCTCTCTATTTCAAATGTGATGGTCATCATACGAGGCTAGCATCTCTTATGCCTCCTGCTAGTTATGGTTTAGCTAAGGTGCACTAAGGGCTAATAAAATTACTACTAGCTAGGGTTTTGTAAGTAACCAATATATAAACTTGTAATTAAAATTCCCAAGATTTCTCCCATTGATTCTATACATGTATTATCCATTTTCAAAATCAGGGATTTCACTTTAATAAAATAAAAAATACTTCTTTGGTAAATTATTGTTGCAACTAGAAGTTTCAAACTGAAGGAAATCTTGATTTTTCAAAAAGAATATAAATGACATGGCAAAACAAATATAAATAATAAAATTTCAGTGGAAAGTTATTTTCTTATAAAACAAGGTGGAAGTTGCAAAAAAAATTTTGCACTTCTTCCAATGATGCACTTTATATGTAAAGGCCCTTATGACTCCTAAGAATACAATTTAACATGTAATACATGGTCTTTCTAAAACTGAACTAAAACTGGTAAGATAATAAAAGAGGGCCCAAAATAAAATGAAATAGGGCCAAGTAAGAATAGAATGATAATTTGAGTATCCAAAAATGAGATTATAAAACTAAAGATGGCCAGAAATCGAAGCTAAAATGGCTTAAAAAGGCAGTGGCAAAATAGTAATTTTAGGTAACTTTTTAGAAACCTAAAAAAGTAAGTTTTAAATGGCAAAATTAAGTTTTCTAGGGTTCTTAAAGGCCTTTAAAACTTTAGGAATCATCAAAATGACCGAAACCTTTATGGTGTACATTTTAGGCCGTTGGTTGACTCGAACTTTGACCAAGTGATTCGAGATAGTTCTGAACTACATAAATTTGAAAGTAAATGCTTTTAATAAAGTAGAGGGTAAATTTTCGTATGAAAAAGATGGTTGTTAAAAATGAGCTAAAATTGGCTTAAACGAAGGAAGTGAACGTAAGGGGCATAATGGAAATTATGAAAATTATTTTAAAACTCTTCCTTTCTTCTTATTTAGTGTCACACCACCCTCCCTAAGACTAGAACCACATTTGTTACCTCTGAACCAACACCCTAACATGCACTAAAGGAGGGTGGAAGGAGGTGGAAGAAAGCCAAGAATAGGTAAGTAAACATGCTCTTTTTCATGGCATACCTTCTACCAATCTTCTTCTCCTCCTTAAGCTCTATCTATGTGTGGTTTTAGTTTCTTGAAATGATTGATTTTGTGGCTTAACTTTTGGAAGAAGGAGAGAATTGAAAGCAACCAAATCCATTCTTAGAATTTCCATACAACAAGGATTCAAACAAGGTATGTATCATATTAGAAACCTTGCTTCTCCTTGTCTTTCCTTTTCTCTCCAAGCTTGGACAACCCTAGGAGGTGTGAGGGGGAGTTAAATTTTGGATAAAATAGAATAAGAACAAGGGTTTTAAGGCATGGAGAGTAAAAATATGCAATTGGAACCATTGAATGAGCCTTAGAAATCAAGGTATGATAGTTAGGGTTTTAATTGCACCTAAAGAGTTATGGAACCCTAGGAGGATAATTTAAGTCATTTGAGAGTATAATTAGACTAAAGAGACCAAGGAATCTTTACATATATCGAAATCCTAGAAGAAACCAATAAAACTCCAATTGGTCTCCATGTAGGTGTTGGTTGGGCCATGAGCATAAGAGAGCACTTGGGAAGTGTTTTATTGGGTTCTAATGATTTAAGAGACTTAGATATGATGAATAAATAATCATGGGACCATTGGATTGAATTTAAGAGCTTTGAATTGAAAGTTAAGTTTTTAGGGCCTAAATAGGGTTAAAAAAGCCAATTAGTCTTAAACCCCTCTAACCAATCATATGATGATTTAAATAAGTTTCTTTAATGTTATAAGGCTCACAACAAGTGAGAGTTTAGGGTTTAGAAAGTGAAAACCAAGGGTTTCTTCTTATTAGACCTAAACTAGCTTTAAATTTCATATTAAGTTTTAATGGAATCAAGTGATGAAAATAAGACCTAGAATGAATCCAAATGGATTGATTTGCCTTGTAATTGCTATATGTAGGCCAGGCTAGTCCAAACTCACCAAAGTGTGGGTGTCAAGTGAAAAAAAGACAAGAGAAAAACTAAGAACAATTGAAGTCTCACAAGTCCTAAGGTAGTTTTATTTCTCTATCTTACATGCATTTGAATGCTTAATTGAGTTAAAATGCTTGTATGTATTGTTGCTTAATGAGTCCATGAGCTATGTCTTGATATGTTTTCCATTATAAGTTTTATACGTTCATTTGACATGGTTTTTGGCTCCTAGCTCCCTATGGCATGAAATTGAGCACGATAGCTCTTCCTTGGCATTGGTTGAGTTTAGTTGAGCCTAGCTAGTTTATTTTGATGCCATGGCTTGATGAGAAATGAATTTTTATGTTAAAAGTTGCATTTAAGTTATGTGAGACATATGAATAGCTTTCTTGCACCATATGCATTGCATTTCCTCATGGTGTTCATGTATGGATGGATTGGTTGAGATTAGCTACTGAGATTCTTCCTAGAATCTCACCCATGTTTTCTCACTAACCATTTTAGGCTCTTCAAACAAAGAGAAGCAGATAGAGAAGAATTAGACTATCGGAAAGTATGTAATAATGTTTTTGTAATGCAAATAATGGTGTTTGTACAAATTTTTCTTACATAGTTGGCAACTTGATGTATGTATGATGAACCTTAATGTATTTAACAATGTTTGTAATGAGAATATATGTATGAGCTAGAGTACTTCGGTGTATATCAATTTGAGGTAAAAGAGAGCCTTTTTTCATACCATTATGTATATACATATGTAGCACAGTGGTTTTTATGTATATGTGGGTGTTGGATGGTCATATTTTTATGCAAGCCCTATTTTATGTGTTAGACCATATGGATTGCATGCCTAGGATAATTAAAATTTTCTCAAAGTAGAAGAGTGCAATTTGGAATGCATTTAGGTCACTTTTAAAGATAAATTTGGTTCTAAATAGTTATAAATTGTATCTCTACCATAGATAGCCCAAATGACCTAATTTGGAGGCTGAAATTTGGCATGCAATTAGACCTTGTATACACTTTTCTAATGAGCCCATAATGGGAATTTTTGAAACTCTATAGAATATTTTATAAATTTTCAAAATTCAAAAAATTATGTAAAATTGATCCGTCATTGCTCACATTGTACTAGGTCTTATTTTTCATGTTTTTAGGGGCAAATGAATTTAGTTGCTTATCAAATTTTACAGGCATAAAGTCACATTACAAGATTTTTTGTAGCCATTGAGTTTGCGTAAATCAGAGCTATGTAGCCAAATCTATGTACTTTTGAAGTTTGATGTAGAATATGTGAATTGTCCATTTTGGGCTCTTGAGTTTCCTTATGCTTTTGTTGTATATTTTATGACCTAATGGACCAAACCAAGTGTGTTTATGATGAATATGAATAAAGGAAAAGAAAAATTGGAAATTGGACCCTTATAGCTTTGAGTAGCATGTAAACGGATCAATTTTTGTTGTTAAAAGTATAATAATAGTTGTAGTTCTTTGTTGTTAATGATTATGAATTTTATAAATGAATTAAATAAAGCTAGCTATGACATAACACACTTTTAATTTCTTGGAAACTCCAATCACCAAAAAGAGATTAAAATTTTCACTTAACCCTGCATTTGAGTCTTGTTAAATCCTTAGCTTTTCAACCCTTTCAACCTCAAAACTTAGTCATCAATATTATACTATCAAGCAACACTATTCCCTTAGTCATTACTTTCTTTTACCACCCAAAGAGTCCTTTAACTATAAATCTCAACTTTATTACTTATTAAAAGGCTTATCTTGTTGGATCATCTACTTCCAATAGAAATCCTAAACTAATGAATATATATATATATATATTCATTAGCAGAAATTAAATTACCTTGAAGAACTCAATTTTAGAATTCAACTAGAAATTCCTCTCTCAAGTATCCAAATGGACAATTTAGGGACTACAAAGGTCCGATTCCTCTTGTGGCTCACTACAAAGAATTTATTACAAGAGAAGATAAACCAAATTTAGCCACTCAATTTACATCCATAATTATTAATTTAAGATAATGTATCTTCAAAACCCAAAGCCCTTATTTTTATCTAAGTTTCCTATTACTAACACAAACTGTAAGATTAGGTTTTTCAATATAAACTTTTATAATTTAAATTAAATTTAGAATTTACCTTACAAGCCTTCAAATTTGAAAATCAAAGCAAGAATATCATACTTTGGAGGCTCTCAACCAAAAGCCCCAATTTAGAAAGCTCCTTTGTAACATTCCAAAATTTTCTAGCTAATTAATTAAAATTAAAATAGTTATTAAGAATTAATTAATATGAATTCCTAGTGAGAGTTTAAGCAATTAGAGGAAATTATGACTTTAGGATAGTCTAGAGTTTTGTTTAGACTACTAGAAATTTCTAAAAAATTTTATGGATTATTAAGAATTCATAGGAATTAATTCCTAAATATCAAATAATAAATAATCATGGAATAAATGCTTAGGAAATGAATTTTTAAAAATTCATTGGACCCTTAATGGCCTAAAATATATAAGAGAAATATTTTGGAAATAAAAATATTTTAGTAAAAACTTGGAGGTCAAAATATAAATACTAAAATTTTAAGATTCAAAATATAATTTTAACTTAGGACTAAAAGTATAGTTTTTCACAAGGCCAAAATAGGATTTTCTCCAAATAAAAAATGATCGAGTTAGGAAGAGATCCTTATATCAAAACAACCATCTCGATGATCAAAATAATGTTCCTAACAAGAACTTGTGGCATGTTGTAGCTGAATCCTCAAACTAGAGCCAAACTGAGTCCATCCTTAACTTGTTAACATGCTCTCTATCTCTATAAAAGAAAACATAAAGGAATTGAGTAGCTTCTCTAAGAACTTGAATGCCTTCTTCCCTTTCTATAAATAGGCCCTTTCTTAGCTTACAAACTGACTTACATATACACCCTACCATGACTCTACTAAAATATAGAGAGAGAGAAAGAGAAAGGGGGAGAGAGAGAGAGAGAGAGAGAAGAAAAAAGAAACAAAGGGAGAGTCATGGGAGGAAAAGGAGAGTAACCAAAGCAAGAAGGAAGCCTTCTTAATCCTCCACACCTTCCACACCACTTTTGAACATAAAAGGAGCCTAAAGAGGAGAAAGCAAGAAAAGGTAAGAACATTCACTTTGCTTGTAACACTCTGAATTAATTAAGAATAATTATGATGAATTAAGAGATTAACATGGGGGATTTGGGAAGATTAAGGAAATAGAGGTTTCTAAAGGAATGGATTTACTTTAGATATTTTGAGATAATAATCATTTTTTGTCATTATTAGATGAAAATATATTAATTATGGTTATGGGTTTAATTAGTAAAATTAATTGAGGGGAGATAGACATTTAATTTGAGCCTTGTGATCTATTCATTTATGCCATGAGCTAAGTAAGGGAGTCCACTACTAGGTTGTAAGAAGGTCTAATCTCATTTCTTAAGGGCCCAAATCACATTTACATTAACTTAACTCTTAAACTCATGGCCCACCAAGCACATATTTAAATCTAAATGGATTTTAGGCTTTTAGGCCAGCCTAAACCTATCAAAAACCTTAACATAGTCAGCCCCTATTTCCCATTTTGTAGACCATCTGATTTTTTAGCCAAGGAGAACTTTATTTTCGCATAGAAAGAAAGGAGGCTAGGGTTTTCTCCATTCTTCTACCATTTCTCACTTCTAGAGAAAAATTTGGCCAAGGTAATCTATATGAAACCTGTTCCTTTCATTCTCTTCTATGCTTTGGTTTGATTGGCTTGTCATTTAGAGAATTTTCATCTTTTTTCAAATCTGAGACTTGCTCTTTTGATGGCTTTTGGTTGATTTTCAAAGGATGGGGCTAGGAGGACTATTAGGTAAGTATCCTCTCCTCATGTTGATGTATTCTTTATTGAATATTGGCCCTAACTTGTTTAGTGGGTTTAGATTTTGCAAGAAATTATCAAGATTTTAGAGTAGCAAATTGTGGTTTCTGGTGTAGGGAAGATCAAATCCAAAGTTAGAGTCTCTTGGTGGCTAGGTAATTCTTTTCTAGGTAACTTATAATTATTGGATCCTATGGTGTCTGATTTATGTTGTAATTAGCACCTAAGAATATGCTTTGATTTGATCTAAGACCTCTCGAGTGTCAAAATTCATTTTTAGCTTCAGAACTTGACTCAACTAAGTGAAGTAATTATGATTTGATTTAATTTCTTGCATATGTGCTTTATTAATATGATAATTGCTACATAATGTATCTTTGCTTGACTAAATAATTAGTTGGCTACTTGATTGTTATGATTGGACCTTGAGTAAGTCCTTGGTAGAGCTGGGTGCAGCTACCATCCATGCATTGTGCTTCAATTGAGCACCGAATTGTGATTAGGCTTTTCAATGCACTGATCCCAGAGTGTGCTCATTGGGGAGTTGGCACCAAGGATAGGCCTTTCTCTGTGTTATTGGCCATTAACATGATGTGTGTAATTGTTACTATAGGATAATAGTCACTAGTAGTCTAATTAGTTCATTTATTGATCATGATGATGTTTTTCGGTAACTATGTTGCTTTTGCATTTATGCTGATTATATTACATATATGTGTAAACTTTTCTTCGATTAATAAGACTCATATCTCACCCCATTTTTTGGGCTAACAATTTCAAGTGAAGGTTTCTCAAATAAAAGAAAAGAGAAACAAGTAGATGAGCACCCCTAATTTGGAGGCCATGTATGGGCTTTATACAATTGGGCCATTTTGTTTTAAAGTAGATGCTATCATTCTTGTAATTCATTTTGTATAGCATCATGATGCACTCTGTAATACCATAAATTCTAGCTCATTTCATGACATTCATGGGCTTCACTTCATCAATTCCATGAAAGCGTAGAGAAAAAAGAAATACAATAATGACTATTTTTAAGTTGCATCTATTTAAAATTTTCATTCGATGTCACGTGGACTATGTGAGCACATACTATACATTCTCATATTTAATTATATCAATACAATTCTTTTTCATCACAAAATCATGCCCACAACTCATGGAAACCAAAATGAAGCACAAAATGTGGTTATCTAATTTTGGCCAGATTTGCCCCTTTTTCTGACTAAATTTTGGAAAATCATAACTAATTATAAAAAAATAGAGATCATGCAATCTTGGTCATTCTAAGAATATAAGGATGTATAATTCACACTAAAAATATCCTAGATCATAACATCCATCACATAGGACGTTTGACATCTGAAATTGTCCGGAGGTCAAACTGCATTCCGGAACTGTCACAGAATTTTGTAGAAAATTTTGAAAATGTTCAATTAATTCCACAAAAATTTAATCCATACAAATGATACCAATTTGGAAGGCTGTGGATGTTATTTAAGAAGGAAAAATATCTCCAGACCAGTTCATCAAGCCCAGACCTCAGAATTTAATGGAATAGTAACTCAGGTCGAGCAAAACTACTAATACTGGATAGAATGTTTAGAAATTCATATCTCCTTCTTTAGACCTCCAAATTGGGTGATTCTAGTTATCATGAGTCACTGTGAATGTTTAGTTTCTTTGTATAAAATTTCATGGCAATTGAACATCATTTGGACCTTATGTGACAGAATTCATTTTCGGATCAAATAAATAGTGCAGCATACCAAAACCAGAAAATGGCCAACTTTGAAAAATTCTCAAATATTCTGTAGTCCTCCAAAAATTATAATCTTTAGCTTCCCAAAAATTCCTTAATGAGACCTAATTGCATGCCAAATATTAGATCAAGAATAAATCATGTGGCTAAAAAGTGATATGGGGTTCCATTATGATCATTTTTGGCTCCATATGGGATACCAAAATTACCAAATGGCTTTCCTTTGGCTTTGGCACCTTTTGGGCAAGTCTAAAAGCACATTTAGGACTTGTGTAATCTTCCCAAATGGTCTCAAACCCCATGCATCTCATTTTGGCCTTTTCATGCACACATATGCACATTTTCATAAACTCATTCATGAAGCTATCTTTGCCATACATACTCAATTCACATTCCATCATTCACATAACACATACTTTCATTTCTACTTCATATAATAGCATAATTACATATGTCTCAAGGGTCATAAACCATTTACAACATTAATATACATCATTATGGTTCATCATGGCTTTAAAAGGAAAATGCTAGACATATAGATGTCAATCTTCTTCCTTCAATGTTATTGGCTCCCATTACCATATCTACTTAGTCCACCTAGCATGTGAGATCATTAGAGAGGAGGGAATGAGATTCAAAGAATTCTAATAGCTCATCTCCCACTCAATCATACATAATATATGCAAAGTAAGCCTTAAAAATGCATGCATGGACATAATACAAGTCACGGACATTCAAGAAGAAAGCTTGGCATGTGAACAAGACATAAAAGACATTTAAGAGCTCACAAAATGTCTGGATTGGCCTCACACTTTTCCTCATAGATTTTGGATTTGCCTCACCCATTCTTTAAGGGATTCTTGGATTCAACCATACTCTTAGGAGCCTACTTTACTTTTGAGAGATTCTTTACTTTGTCTCAACCAATCTCAAGGGTTCTTGGCTCATCCTCACCATGGTCAACTTTGGAAATTTTTGAAATATTCTGTAGACCTCCAAAAATTATGATCTTTAGCTTCCCAAAAATATCTTAATGATACCTAATTGCATGCCAAATCTCAGACCAAGAATAACTCATTTAGCTAAAAAGTGACATAGGGTTTCATTATGGTCATTTTTGGCTCCATATGGGATACCAAAATTACCAAATGGCTTTCCTTTAGTTTTGGCACCTTTTGGGCAAGTCTAAAAGCACATTTAGGACTTGTATAAGCTGCCCAAATAGTTCCAAACCCCATGCATCTCATTTTAGCCTTTCCATGTGTAACACCCTAAAAATTAATTAAAGTGTTAATTATGGATTAAATTAATTAGGAATAATTAATATAGGATAATTGGGAAAGTTAAGTGAATGGAGATTGTAGACAGATAAATTATTAATATGGGTTTGAGATTTAATTGGGAGAGAAATTTCATCTAGGCCTAAATTAATGTAGGAGAGCATGATAAGAGGCTAATGAAGACCCAATAGGCTAGGTACAGGCCAAATCTAATTCAATATGATAGAGGCTTAAGATCCACCTTGTATAGGCTCTTATAATTGGCCCAATAACCTTTATGTAGACCCAAAACCTTTGAGCTCTTAAAACTTGTTCTGGCCTAATGGAATTTCAACAACCCAACACCTTAAAATTGGCCCAACCAAAGCTAAAATCTGAAGCCCAAATAGAGTTGGACCTTGGAGCAACCCATGACCTACATTTAACCCAACTTAAACCCTAATTCTTCAGCAACCTCTCCATTTGTTAAAACACAAACACCCATCTCAAAATTCGGAGGTCCAAAGGAGGCTCTAGGGTTCTTGGCAAATTTTCACCTTTTCTCACATTTAGAGCAAGATTCAGCCAAGGTAATAGTTATACAACTTAATCCTCTCATCTTTCTCATCATTTTGGTCTAATTAGTTTTTCATTTGGAGTATTTTCACCATACCCAAAATCTAAAATGTGGGTGTTTGGGGATTTTCTTGATAAAATTCGTAGGTTGAGGCTAGGGCTGTCATTAGATAGATATGAACTCTTCTTTTTGAGGTAATTCTGCTGATTTGAGACCCTAATGACTTGATTATAGTGTGGGTGTTAATTATATACGAATTTGCTTAGGAATTTGGGTGATATACTAAATTTTCTGGTGGGGGACATACTCAATCTGAATTTAAGGATTTGTAGTGGCTGGGTAAGTATTCTTTAGGTAGTTATTAGCATTTAAATTCTTTGGGTACTTGTTGCTACTGTAAATGATGAATTAAAATAGTAATTCTCTGATGCTATGGTTATAGAGATATTTTTATACCATTGGTGGCTGTTACAAATTGTCTACAAGTGAGGTAACCAGGTTTATATTAATTCCATGCATATAACTGCTTTAATTTCATATTTTGCTGCACATGAATGATTTGAAATGTTGAATGAATTAGTTGGCTATCATTATATTGTGATTGGACCTTGTGAGTCCATGGTTGAGCTGTGGTGCGACTGCCACCCGTGCATGTGCTTCAATCGAGCACCTGGTTATGATCAAACCCCAGATGCAATGAGCCCTGGTTGTACTCAATGGGGAGTAGGTGTCGTAGACGGGCCTCTCCCGGTGTTAATGGCCTTTAACATGTGAAAATATGGTTGCTAGTATGGGATAGTAATCATGATAGCCTATTTGTTTCATTTACTGATATGACTAATATTTTGCTGTTGTTTATGTGAAATTATGCATATATGCTAATTAAACTGGAATATATGATGGAATTGCCTTGGTTACTGAGATTTATATCTCACCCTGTTTCATGGGATTAACATTTTAGGTGAAAGTTCTTCGGGTAAGGATAAGGGTAAGCAAGTGGATGTAAATCCATGAGCTCCAGCATATTAGGAGTAGGCTACACTTAGGCTGACTTATTTAGTGTAGATGCTGGATTTTATATTCCTCATGTTATAGCATCATCATGTATTCATGTTGCCAAGTGTAGGCATTTATATTTTGCTTGGTTGAAATGTAACCATTAAGGACTTAAGTCTCATTATAGTTGGATATTGATGTATGAACTTATAGCATCATATACATAGCTTTGTTGAATTTGTGATATGGTTTACCATTTGCGAATTGTAGTCATGTGATGCATTGGATGTGGACATAAACTATTGATCAATGAAATCTCTATGGAATGCGTATGGGATGTTAATGGTTGCTAATGCATGAGTTCTTGCTGTCATTAATCTATGATTTTGCTGATATGAGATAGTTGGGCAAGTAAGATATAGTATCTAAGTTTTGGATTGGTAATGGGGAGTTAGATGAATAGATAAGGTAGATAAATACCATTAGAGTTATATAAAATGAGTAAAAGTGGTCCTAGAGTGTTCCTAAGATGGGAATTGGAGTGTAGGAGACGAAATTTGGGAGATGTAGCTACAGGAGGGAGTCACGCTGCAGTTAAGAAGGCTTCGCCATGGCTAGATGAGTGACAGAGTCGAGGGGTACTGCAGCATAATGAATCCCACCGCAGTGCAAGAGAAGAAAATTAGCTTAGGGAGTAACAGTGGCGAGGAGCGCCGTGGCCTGATAAATCTTGTCGCAGCACAAATCAAGAAAAAATCCTCCAGAAGGGTGATAGAACCAGGTCCCGCCGCGGCGGGAGTCGAGGAAACTAATTAAGTGTTGCACAATAGCAAAACTCGCCACGGTGCAAATATATTATGCTGAGGTGAGAATCATGGGACATAGAACACCAATTCCTGGGGGCATTTCCGTCGCGGCGCCATGTAGGCTGACCCCGGTGATGGTCCTACTTGCCGCAGCTATCGCCATGGCTAAAGTCGTGAAAGTTGCCCAATGATTCCAGTACCTAACTTAGCCATGGCGCGAATTGTTTGGGCTGCGGCGCAAAACGCCAAACCCCTACCTTTAGCCTAGAAACCCCAATTTCTTCAATGATAATGCTAAGAAATGGTATAAGAATACTTGTGGGAGGTTTTTGTGAGTTGAAACTGATAAATGGATGAATTATAAACCTCTCATGGTAGTATGATTTCTTTTATGTATCTTTGTTTTATTTGTGCTGGTATAGTGATGACCCTAACGTCAAGGTTCAAATTCCCCCATATTTTCATAATGTGATAAATTGTAACGACCTCAAACCTTGATAATTAATTATTAATTGTATATTTAACCATAATTACAATGATTAGAATATAGGGTCGTTACACCATGCACACATATGCATATTTCCATAAACTCATTCATGAAGCTATCTTTGCCATACATGTTCAATTCACATTCCATCATTCACATAACATATACTTTCATTTCTATATCATATAATATCATAATTACATATGTCTCAAAGGTCATAAGCCATTTACAACAATCATATACATCATTATGCTTCATTATGGTTTTAAAAAAGGTAAATACTAAACATACGGATGTCAATCTTCCTCCTTCAATGTTGTTAGCTCTTATTAACATATTCACTTGGTCCACCTAGCATGTGAGATCATTGGAGAGGAGGGAATGAGATTCAAAAAATCCCAATAGCTCATCTCCCATTCAATCATACATAATATATGCAAAGCAAGCCTTAAAAATGCATGTAGAGATAAAATGGAAGTCATGAACATTTAAGAAGCAAGCTTGGCATATGAACACATCATACAAGATATTTAAGAGCTCACCAAGTGTTTGGATTGGCCTCATACTTTTTCTCATAGATTTTGGACTTGCCTTACCTATTCTTTAAGAGCTTTGGACCCAACCATACTCTTGGGAGTCCACTTTGCTTTTGGAAGACTCTTTACTTTGTCTCAACCAATCTTAAGAGTTCTTGGCTTATCCTCACCATGGTCAAGAGTTCTTAGCCTTTCTACACTCAAACAAACTCATACAAACATCATACATTCATTTGAAAATATAATACGTCATCATGAAATCATGGCATATAAAATCATGATAGCATACTTATCATGGCTTAAAAATACACATACACACATTCTAAGGCAAGATAAACACACATCAATGCATGAGGGAAGGTGGAGAGAGCTACCTTACACACAATCACACACTTTTTCCTTGGATTTCAAGCCTCCTCTTTCAGTCACACACCCAAAAACTTGTGGAGATGGTTTCTCTTAGCCTAGATACAATTTATGGAAGCCAATTAGGTTCATGAAACAATCTCTAAGGCCATACAACTTGCTTAAATACTAGATTGCTCTATAACTTCCATTATGGTCCATAAATGCACCTAATGAAGCAACACCCCTCAAATAACTTCTAGGCTCCATTCCTTTCATTCAAATATGATTCTTGACTCCTTTTAAGTCTCTTGGAGTCATCACATAATTAAAACAAAGAGCCTAACATCATGTTGCTATTTTAGGTTATAATACGAAACCTAAGGCACCAAATCACTTTCTATGAGTTCTAAATTTTTTCCAAGGCCTCCCCTCATATTCATTCATCATATATGACACAAAAATAGGTTTAGAAAAATTTAAAACTCTTCCTAGCTACCCCATCCATGCTTGGCCGAGACATAGCCCCTTTTTGGCCTCCTTGGAATTTTTTTTATTTTTTTGAAGGAGGAAGCATGTGGGGGAGCATCTTAAGGATATTAGAAACTCATTTAAACTCTTAATTAGACCTAGGAATCATCACATAAGGTCAAAATTTACGAGGTGCACACAAAACCCTAGAATTTGCATCTTGAAATATAATGGTTATTTTGTTATTTTCTTTGCATATTCTTAATCTCCACACCCTTTTTCCTTAAATTCATGCTTGGTTCTGCCTAAAAATCATCTCCTCCTAGGGTTTTCTCAAGTAGGGTGAAATGGTGGAGAAGGGAACCAAAGATGGTAACCATAGGAAGAGAAATTACCTTGTTTTCTTGCTTTTTCTCACTTGAATCTTGTGTTCTTTGAGCTCCTCTCTTCAAATCCGAATTTTCCCCTCAATTTCTCCCTTAAAACAGATTTTTAAACTTCATTTTAATCATAGGAAACAAAAAAGAATGGAGGAGATGAGGTTTGGATGGAAGACAGCATAGAAAACTACCAAGAATCCATACTTTTTTCTTGATTTTTCTCTTCCTTTTCTTCCCCTTCTTGTGAGCCTAAGAGAGCAGATCATATTCTGTATTTTGGGCAAAAATTTTGTGCTTAAGAAGATGGGAGAAGAAAGGGGAAGTGTGTGGGAGCTTTTAGAAATACACCTTTTCAAAAATTCTAATTTTATCCTTCCATAATGGAATTTTGTTTCGGTTTTGTTTTAGCTCCTTTTTTAGAATTGTCTTTTTCATTATAAAATTTAGGGCCCCAATTTAATAAAATGCCATTGGAATCACTCAATTTGGAGCTAAAACCTTACCGATGAACTGGTCAAAGTTTGGGTCAACTGACATTAGAAAATGTCTACCGAAGGGAATTTAACTGTCCCAGGGCTTTCCATGGTTTTCAGGGCCTCTAAAAACCCTGGGAAACTCAAAAATTTCATTTAAAAATCCCTTCTATGTGAATTCCAAAATTTACTCAAAATTACGAAAATGCCATTATGTTTCATAAGCTTTTCATAAGAAATTGTTTCTTCATTCTAGCTCCATTTTTCTTTCTGTCTGAGCCTGGGATTCTCACTTTTAGGAGTCTAGAATGCTTCCCAAATTTTTTGGGACCTTAACTATCTCATTTTGGGAGACTTTCTTTTGTATCTGGTAAGTTTTATTTGTTGACAGAAAAATTGTACATTACATTTCTCACATTTTCTCTGGTTTTTGGAGAACTGGATATTACACACTCATATTGCCAAGTGTAAGGCTTTTTCTCTGTTATATAACTAAGATTAATTTCCTTAGGAAGATAGACAATGATGTACTAGAAATTTGATGTATGTACTTAATTATTTTTTGATATGGATTATTTCCAATTAAGAACCATGACTTTCCTTTAGGAGTATCAATATGCTTTGCAATGAATGATTAATTTGAGTATGGTGGTATGTAATCTCTGTTGGATTACCCATTTGAATGTTATCAGTGGCTTTAAGCACTTATTATTGACATAATATGTAGATGTACTGATATGTAGTGATAATCACTTGATGTGAATTCCTTCTAAGTCTCAAAATAATGGGGATTAGTGAATTGTGATATTTGAGAGTTGGAAGGTCTATAAGACCATATCTGTTAGTTATGGAAGCCCTAGAATTCATTTAGAGTTAGTGGTAAATGGCTAAGGAGTGGGAAAATGAGATAATAAGATTAAAAGGGAGTGAAGTCATGGCTCAGAGTGCTTGAGTCATGACCAAAAGTTCTTTTCAAGGTAACAGTAGCTTGAACGCTGCAGCGTGAGATTTTGAGCTCCAGCGCAACACAAGGAATTTAAGTGTAAAGGATAACTAAGAGTAAACTCACCGTGGCAAGCCTCAGGCGAGATGCTAGGGAGAGTTCTAGTAGGTTTCTCATCATGATGAGATGCAAGAAATTTTGGCTAGGGAGTTCCAGAAAGGAAGCTCACTGTGACATAAATGGTTCAAGTCATGGTAAGGATCGGGTTTTAAGGAATAGGAAGTTCCCGAGAGCAAATTTTTCGTAGCACGGAAGGCCTTGGTTGTGGTGAGAGTTGTGTGTTTGATTTTTTTAGCTATAATAGCAAGTTAGGTCATGGCACGAGTTTAATAACTTAGTTTTTAGGTTCCAGAAGCTATCTTAGTTGCGGCAGGGTTGTCTAAGTCGTAGCCTAAAACACTGAACTCCTATTTTTAGCCTCTAGAACTTAGTTTTTATGAAGTTAAAGGTATGTGATGAGTTGGGAACAATTATAAGAAAGTTTTGTGGGCGTTGAGTTAGTGGTAATATGATTTAAGGGATGTATTTGATGACTTAAATTCCTGATAGGTTTAAATTGCTTTGTTTATTAAGTAATGATCTTTAAGAATAATAAGGTTCAAATTTCCTTTGTATTTTCACTCCTAACAAAGCATTAATAATGTTTAACTTA
This sequence comes from Erythrophleum ivorense, assembly GCA_026724425.1. Classification (NCBI taxonomy): domain Eukaryota; kingdom Viridiplantae; phylum Streptophyta; class Magnoliopsida; order Fabales; family Fabaceae; genus Erythrophleum; species Erythrophleum ivorense. Next base: position 36,500,023 of record JAIUCV010000008.1, read on the forward strand.
AAGCACAAGAGATCAAGAGTAAAAAATAACTATAATACCATATTACTTTGGCCTTTTCTTTTCATGTCTTCATTCCATTTCCTTGAAAAAGCAAAAGTTCTTCAAAAAAATTTAATTAAAATAATGGATTATTTTACGTTATGTAGGGCTTAAAATTTTTGTTTCACATTATGTGGGCCACATGAACTCGTCTATATTACTTTCTATTCTAAATACATGTATACCAGCCAAAACCATCCTAAAATGTTCCATTTTTCTTGAGCTTAGGACATCCACACTCAAAATTGCAAGATCTATCTTAGGCTCTACGGTTCAAGTTTCTATCATCAACTTTTAAAATTCATAATTAAATTTAGAAAAATTAAAATCAAGTAAATTATAGCTTTTTGAAAATCTCCAAATGTCCACTATAGGTTAAAAATCATTCCAAGCCATGAAAACATCATCTGGACCATGATTGATGATAGAAAAGAACTAAAGGTCCAGCTACCTAGGTTTACTGTTACAAATTACCTATATAAATTTCAAAAATTCATAACTAATTCTAGAAAAATCAAAACCTAGTAAACCATACCATTTTAGAAATCTATGGATGTTAGCCCAAGGTTAAAAATATGTTTAGACTAAAATGGAAATATTTAGCTACTAAAAATTAATAGAACAGTACTAAAGGTACTGCTGTGTTACTGGTACTGTCTCCAAACTTTACAATTTCATAACTCTCTTCTTAGGCCTCCAAATGAGGTGATCTTAGTATCCATAGAAATCTTATTATATCTAGTTTATGGTGTAAAATTTTATAGCCATTGGACACCATTTGACCCTCAGATGACATAGGAGAAGAAACTGACCATATAAACAGTTTCTAGACCATTTCAACAGCTTTTTGCCAATTTTGGAAATTCATAATTAATTCTTTAAAACTCTAAATATTTTGGTTTTTGGATTGAAAAAAGCTCTAGAGGATGCCTATATGTATGTCAAATTTCATGGGAAAATCCATCCATTTGGTTAGTTTGTGATATGGGGTTGTAAAATGTCATTTTTATGCCTCTTTAAGGGTAAAAAATGGTCCATTTTGGCTTCTAGCTTTTCCAAGACCACTTGAGCATGTGGAAAAGCATCAAAACAGACCTCTAAATATGTCTAAAGGGTCTAGATATCCATACATTACAAAATCACCCTCCTACATATTGACATACACAATGGTCTTATATGCTCATCTTTGTCATTCAATGTCAAAAACATACAATATCATTGATATGCTTCCAATTCTTATACATGCATCACATTTTCATATATTTACATGTGTTCAAGAGGCCATACATTATATACAACATGAAATTACATCATTTGACAACCACATGGTTTCAATACAAGCATTTAGCAATTCCTTTGTCAATCTTCTTGCCTTCAAGTGTGGTGGCTTCCATTTCTTTGCTTACTTGATCCACCTAGACATGTTTAGGCAATGGGGAGGGAGGAGTGAGATTCTAGGAATCCCAATAGCCTTCACCCTTTTCAATCATATATAATGAATGCAAATTCAAGTCCAAAGATGAATGCATGACAATCTAGCAATTCATGAACATATATGAAACATTTTTGTCATTCAAGAAAACATACTCCTCATACATAGGCTTGTCAAGACAATGGTTTAGCCTCACCCATTCTCTTTGGTACTTTTGGACTTGCCTCACCCACTTTCAAGGGACTTTTAACTAAGCCTTACTCTTCCAGAGACTTTTGGCTTTGTCTCACCCATTCTTAGGGACTTTTGACTCATCCTCACCTTTGCTAAGAGATTTTTGGCTTCACCAATCTCATGCAAGCCAAAACACATTCATAAAACATCTTTCAAGAGTATAAACAAAGCAACATGGTACCATGGCATGTGGATATTTGCTAGAAACATCCTACATAGTATAAACATACATACACACATCCAAAGACAAGAAACTTAAGAATGCATGAGAGAAATGAGAGAGAGCTACCTTGGAGCTAATGTTTCACACTTTTCCTTTGAAATCTTTCTCCCTCTTTTTGGAAAAAGCCTTTAAACTTGGAGGCACTAAGTTCTCTTGGCCTAGACACATCAAATGAGACATGCTTAGATCATTGAAATGAGCTTTAGTCTTATGCAACTCCTATGCATGGTCACTTTCTCACTTGTCTCCATAATGCTTCCATAAAAGACATAATGAAGCAACTATTGAAATTCAAGATCTTGGATCCATTTTCTCTTTCATTCTAGGTCTCTTGACTCCATTTAGACTCCTTGGAGCCATCACATATTCATTTTGAGGAGCCTAGCTAGAAGTTGCTTCATTATACTATATTATTATTCCTATACCTCTATATCACAATCTAGGCTTTCTAAATTTTTTTCAAGGCTTTCTCTCATATTCTCCCATCATATACGATGCCAATCTAGGCTTAGAAAAATTTAAAACACTTTGTAGGTGTTACTTTCAGCTTAAGCCGAGACTATGCTTCCTTTGGTACCAATGGAAGTTGTTTTGCTTCTTTTGATGGGAGATACATGTGGGAGGCTTCCTTGATGTCTTAAGGACTCATACCAACTCTTAGACACCTTAAAATTATGACTAGAAAGCTTCTTACAAATCAAGGTGCAAGTGAAACCCTAGGCTAGACATCTTGCAAATCAATGCTTCTTTCTTAGATTTCTTTGCAAATTCTTGTTTTCCACACTCTAAATCCTAGGTTTCACTCTTGGCTATCCTAGAAGTGGCCGAATCATACATGTATAGAAACAATAAGAAGCAAGCTTGGAAAGTAATGGTTTCTACCTTGATTTAAGCTTTTCCCAAGAGCCTTTTCCTTTGCTTTAGCTCTCCTCTTGAAATTCAGACTTCCCTCTCTGTATGTGGCTCAAAATAGAACCAAACATTTCAATAAAACCATGGAAAGAAAAAGGAGAAGGAGGAGAACAAGTTTACTAAGGAAAGAGCATGATATTCCATCAATTTCCTTACCTTTTCTTGGAGTTTTCCTTCCTCTTTTGCTCCTATCTTGTGCACCTCACTTAGCTGGTCTCTCCTCTAGTTTAAGATAGAAACAAGTTTGGCTAAATGGAGAGGAGAAAGGGGGTGTGACATATAAGGAAGAAGGTCACTTAATGGACTTTTCAAAAATTTTCATTTTATCCTCTTTTCTTGGCTTTTTTGTTTTAAGCTCATTTCAACTCATTTTTTAGAATCATCTTTTCCATCATAAAATTTAGATTCTTTAACTTATAAAATATATTTGGAATCACTTAAATTATATCTAAAACCTTCTTAGATGAACTAGTCAAAATTCAGGTCAACTGACAATGTAAAACATCAATCGAAGGGGTTTTAACTGTTCTGGGGGTTCCTATAATTTTTAGGGCCTCTGAGAACCCCAAGAAACTCATTTTTCTCATTTAAAAATCGCTCTTATGTGTTTTCCAAAAAGTTCCCTAAATTATGAAAATGTCGCTGCATTTTCGTTAAATTTCGTCTAATTATTCTAGCTCTATTTTCAGAGTACCTCTGACCTTAGATCCTCATTATTTGAGGTCTAAATTATTATTCTAATTTTATTGGACCTCAAATCATTCTATCTGGGGAACTTTCTTTTATATCCAGGAGGTAATGTTTTGTACATTTACAGAGAAATCGGACATTATGTTTCTCACATTTACAGAGGAACTTGATGTTACAATAACCAATTAGAGTGATTAGTAGTTAGGGTTGTTACATTTCTCCTTTTTCTCTTTCCTTTCATCATCTTTAGTTTAAAGGAGCAAAACACTCCATTTTTGCTCTTTTGTGTTCCTTGGTTGTTTATGAAGTTTTGATGGTTCTATTAGGTTCTTGAGAAGATAAGAGATTCTTGAGAAGCTTGTAGGAAACCTAAAACCATGGACTTTGCACTAAAGCCTCCTATAGGACCTATAGCTTGAAAATGTTATTCTAAGGTTTGCATATCTTGTTTAGGGTAATTTTGGCATCCTAGTAGTTCTATATATATGTATGAATGGCAAGAAAAGGGTTAGAAAACAACAAGGAAACAAAATGGATCTATTGTTGGTAAAAAGCCAAAATCGAGTACAAATTAGGCCTGGGTGTTTAGTGTTTTTTTAGCATTTTTCTTGCATGTTTTGAGAGATTATGACATTATATGCTAAAGACATATTATAGAAAGTTAAATGGCAATTAAATAAGCATAAAATAGCTTGTTAAGACCTCTAATTTAAGCCATGATTTATATGCTCACGTACACAATATATGAAAGGTTGTCTTAGGGTGTCTTTATTGTGATTAATGATATTTATATGGAATGTTTGTAACTTGAATCGCTTGTGCATGTTTAGGGAATAGCTAGTCCTCTAGAAGCTCAAAGTTAATTAGAAAGACAAGGAATTCAATATGATCTAGAATAAGGAAAATGTATATAAATATATATACAAATAAGTATATCTATATTTAAAGATATATGATATTTCTACAAAAACCATGATTAGGATCTTTATATGACTTGGACCTCTTTTTTCTTGGATATGAACCTTAACTAGACATGAACCTATTTATGACCCGAAGGACTAATATGGACATATTTGTATTTTGAGAGTTGAGGACATGAACAAGGACTTTAAAATACATTAAAAACAAAAAAGTCACTATAAAAGTTATGGTTTCCTAAGAGTTTACTATTTTTAGATATTTTCATAGTAACCCTATGAGTATGTCTTCATCTATATGGTCAAATCCTTTCTATATATAGAAATTGACAAACATTATGATGTATATGTATACATAGATGCATATTTGCATCCTGTTAAGCATATGCTATTTTAGATTTGGCAATTGTGAGAAAGAAAGTTTGTGCCTGTGAATATGACTTAGATGTGATTTAATTAATGATTATTAATATGATGCTAATACTATTAGAGATGTGATGATTTTATATATATGACCTATATATATGCGTGTAACACCACACTTAATTAGCTAAACTCATTTCATGTAACGAACGTAATTTTCGTAAAATGACGAAATGAGTCGTATAAAAGCAAGTCCTCTGAAATGAGCTAGATAATATCCCAAAACATTTGAGTCGAGTTCTAGACTCCTAAAAATGATAACTCCAAGCTCAGACAGAAAGAAAAATGGAGGTAGGATGGTGAAACCATTTGTGACGAAAGCTAACGAAACGTAATGGCATTTTTGTAAATAAGTGTTACTTTTGGAAAAACGCATAGGAAGGTCTTTTAAATGGTAAATTTAAGTTTCCCAAGATTCTTAGAGGCCCCAAAAATCATAGGACACCCTGGGATTGGTAAAGCCCCTCCAGTGTACGTTTTCCAATAGTGATAAGCCTGAATTTTAATAGATTTATTTGAGAAGGTTTTAGATCCAATTTGAGTGATTCCAAAGGTATTTATTAAATTGGGAACTTAAATTTTATAATGGAAAATATGGTTCTCAAATGGGAGCTAAAACAAAGCCGAAACAAAATTGCCATTATAGAAGAAGAAATTGAAATTTTGGAAAAGATAAGTTTCTTGAATGTTCCATAAGCTTCTTGTCTCTTCTCCCTCTCATATAGCACGACCCTCTCTACCCAAAATACAATAAAAAGCTCTCTCTTAGATGCACAAGAGAAGGAGAGAAAGGAGGAAGAAAGCTAAGGAAAGGTAGCTAATTTCAAGGAATTTTATGCTTCTTCTTCTTCCAATTTTGTTCTCCTCCCTTTAAGCTTTCTTTCCATGGTTTTATTAAGTAGTTTGGCTCTATTTTGAGTCCAGAACAAAGGGGGATAATTCAAATTTCTTCAGGAGAAGCAAATCAAGGAGAAAGGCTCTTGAAATCAAGCTTGAATCCAAGGTAATTTCTTGTTTTGGTTGCTTTTTTCTCTTGCTCCTTCTTTATGTGTATTTTAG
>JAIUCV010000008.1:36510257-36682704 GCA_026724425.1 Erythrophleum ivorense
ACCCATTCACACCACATTCAAGGCATACATATATCAAATGCATAACCATACAAGCATAAAATGTGTAATAAATTCCATGCTACATTCACATGTCAAGCTTACTTTCATGCTCTAGGGACTTTTGGTTTAGCCTCACCCTATTTCTAAGACTTTTGGATTTGCCTCACTCTTGGCCTAGGGACTTTTGACTTTACCTCACCCATTCAAGGGACTTTTGGCCTTGTCTCACCCATGCCATGAGACTTTTGGCATCTCCTCACCTTCATCAAGGGACTTTTGGCATCACCTCACCCTTATGGGCTCTTTCCACAACCATAGTCATTCAAGACAACACATTGGTACCAATGCACAACAAGGATCAAGTGGCATATTATCAAGCATCAAAAATGCATGCAAGTACACTAAGACATACATATGCACACAAGAATGCAAAGAGAATGAGGTGGAGAGCTACCTTTTTATGTATGCAAGCTCACTTTGCAATTTCCTTCCCCTACTTGGTTTCACAAGAGCACTTAGGTGGAGTAGGGTTCTCTTGGCCTAGACATTAAACTAAGCTTATTACACACTTGGTTCCAAAATAGACATATTGGTTCCATAAATGGCCTATTGAAGCAACTCATATTATTCAAGTGCTAGGCTCCATTCTCTTATTCTTTCTAGACTTCTTAGACTCATTTAAGGTCCTTGGAGCCATCACACATTCAATTGCACAATTGAAAAACCAAGTTGCTTCACAAAGCACCATTATGGACACCATTAGGCCATCTCCCAATCTATGGCTTCTAAATTTTTCCCAATGGTTTCTCCCATCTTCTAACATCATATAAAGTCCCAAAACAAGGCTAGAACAAATTAAAACATCCCCTAGCCTAATGAACCTAGCTTAGCCGAAATATGCACCATAATGGAGGTTCATAGACTTTGTGATTTTTCCTTTATGGGAGAGCCACTTGGGAGGCTTTCTAAAGGTCTTAGGAGCTCAAGGAAACATTCAAATAGCCAAGGAAATATTCATACAAAAATCAGATTTTGCAAAACCCTAGAAAACACTACCACTTTTCTAACTTGTTTTCTATTAGTTTTTCTTGGAATTTCTTGCCATATGCCATCTCCCCATGGCCTAAAGCCCTTGTTCCCTCCTTGTATTTGGACAGAACATCCTCCCCTCCTTTGGTTCTGTTCTTGGCTGAAATACACACAAAGGGAGGGGGAAGAGAAGATGCAACAAAAAGCAAAGATTATCTATGGTTCAAGTGAGCTTTCAAGTATCTTTCTCCTTCATTCTCTTCTCCTTAGCAAATTTGAAATTCTCCCCTTAGGTCTGGGTGAAAAATAGAACCAAATCATTCAAAAAATCCATGGAAAGAAAGGAGGAAGAGAGGAAAACAAGATTGGAGGAAGATGGAGCAAGAAATTTCATGAAATTACCTAGTTTCTCCTTGGCTTTCTTCCTCTTTTTCTCCTCCCTTTGGTGTGCCTAAGAAAGCTGAAGATTTTCTGTATTTTGGGCAGAATGGGTCGTGCTCATTAAAGAGGAGAAGAAGGGAGAAAAGTGTGGAACTCTTTAGAACATTCAAGAAACCATAAATTCCAATTTTACCCTTCCATAATGGCAAGTTCGTTTCGGCTTCGTTTTAGCTCCTTTTTGAGAACCGTCCTTTTCATCATAAAATTTAAGCTCCCAATTTAATAAAATGCCTTTGGAATCACTCAAATCGGAGTTAAAACTATCCCGAACGAATCGGTCAAAGTTTGAGTCAACCGACATTGGAAAGAGTACACCGGAGGGGTTTTTCCAGTCTTAGGGCTTCCCATAGTTTTTGGGACCTCTGAGAACCTTGGGCAACTCAAAATTTTCATTTAAAACACCCTCCTAGGTGTTTTTTCCAAAATTACACTTATTTACGAAAATATCACTGGTCTTTCGGCAATTTTTTTGAATCACTCCGACCCCAGTTTTTGGGCAACTCAAAGCTCAAATCCTCATTTTCTATTATTTAAAATTTTATTTAAATTTTATTTGGCCTTGAATCACTCATCTCAGAAGACTTGCTTTTCAAATCGGCCTATTCCAGTGATTGTACAATGTACCGGGCGTTACAACTTGTAACACTTAGAAGCACCTCATTTAGATGTCTAGAAAGGGAGATATTAATTTTTGAAATTGTTGTCCAGTACTAAGAGCACAGTCAGATCCATGGTACTATTTGATTCAATTTCGGGGTCTAAATGCATCTGGGTTGGTTTGAAATTATTTTTCTCCTATAGTTAACATCTGCAACTTTCCAAATTGATATAAATTACATGGATTGAATTTTTGTGGAATTAATTATAAATTTCTAAAGTTTATATCAGTATTCTGTATCAGTATCAAAAGGCAGCCAAACCTTTCTGCTTTTTCTATTGTCAAACATGGTCCAGATAATGTTTTTGTGGCTGGGAATTATTTGTTTTGTAAAGTTGACATCTAGAGATTTCTAGAAAGCTATGGTTTGTATGATTTCAATTTTTCAACATTTAGTTATGATTTTTCAAAATTGCCTCAAATTTTGCTATCCTGAAACCTAAGGCAAAATGTGATTATTTGAGGTTTTTGACTTTTGATCTATAGTTTATGCTAAGTTTTGAGAATGTTATAATTTATATGAATGGAAAATAATTAGAGAATGTTATTGGTGAGTTCATGGAGCCTTGAAGACACAAAATGAAAAATTTATCCGCTATGCCACGTAATTTAATTCATTATTTTAATGCATTTTCTTGGGATTTCTTTGAAAAATTGTATAATCCTACTTGTACATAAGAGGATCAATGTTATAAATAATATAGTATGAAATTTCATGCCTAGACTTAGTCCTTTAGATGGCAAGGATTCATATGAAAAATGCCATTAAAATATTCAGTTTATTTGCATTACATAGCAAATAAAAACTTTGTTTCATGTTTTGTGGACCATACAAACCTATCCATCTCATTCTCCAATTTAACCCATGCATGTAACTCAAAGAACTCGAGTTTAAAGCATATATACATAAAATAATACAAGTCAGTCTCGAGTCCAACTTGACAAATTTCTAGTGTAACTTTGAAAAATCATAACTAAATCTAGCAAAATTAAAATCAAGTAACCCATAGCTTTTTAGAAATCTATGGATGTTAATTTTATGGTAAAAATAATTTTAGACCATGAAAATATCATTTGAACCACGTTTGATAGCAGAAAAGTGACATCGGTCAGACTGCTTAGCATTTCTGATATAAGTTACTGATATAAATTTAAAAAATGCATAACTAATTCTACAAAAATCCAATTCAAGAAAACTATACCAATTGGAAAGATACAGATGCTAAATTTAAGGGAAAAATACTTCTAGACCAAGCCAGACATGTTTAGCTACTGAAAACTAATAGAATAGCACATAAACTCAACTGGTGCTACTAATACTAATATAGAACTTTAAAAATTCATAACTCTCTACTCATACCTTCAAATGAGGTTCTTCTAGTTGCTACAAGTTACTGGTAATGTCTAGTTTATGTATATAAAATTTCTTATTCATTGGACCACTTTTGTCCTACAAAACAAATGACATAGAAATCTAAACTAACCATGTTAACAGTAGTTATATCAAGACAGCTGAAAATTGGAAATTTTGGAAATTCATAATAAATTCTCTAGAGCTCTAATTTTTCTATACTTTAGCTTCCCAAAAAGCTCTAAATGACGCTACATGCATGCCAAATTTCATAAGGAAACTCGTCCATTTGGTTAGATTGGGGCATATGGTGTGATTTGGTCATTTTATATCATTTAAGGGGTCTCAAATGGTTCAATTTTGCTTCCACTACTAATGAAGTAACACCTATAATTTATATCTTGGCTCCTTCTTTCCCTTAATCTATGACTCTTTGCTCCATTTAGACTCATTGGACCCCTCACACAATTATTTTAAGGAGTCTAGCTACATGTTGCTTCTTTAAGTCATAATATAGAACCTATGCATCATCTCACTTCTTAGGCTTCCTAAAAATTTTTCAAGGCTTCCTCTCATCCTCTCCCATCATATATGATACAAAACCAAGCTTGAAAGAATTTAAAAACACCCATAGGCATTAGTACTACCCTAGGCCAAGGCTATGCACTTTAAAAGGGGACCAAGGAGTTCTCTTTGTTTCTTGATGGGAGATGCATGTGGGAAGCTTTCTAGGGGTCTCTAGAGCTCATACAAGCATTCACTTTAGCCTAGGAACTCTTGTATCAAAAGAGAATTTTGGTTAAGTTCTTGAATCCCTAACTTTGCTATATCTAAAATTTCATGGTTGTTTGGTTGTTTCCTTTGCATAATCTTATCCTCCTCCTCACTCATTTTTCTAAGATTCACTCTTGGTTTGGTTCAAAACTTAACCCCTCTTGTTGTCCCCAGGTTGGCCAAACCACACACATCAAGAACAAAGAAGAAGAAGCATGGAAACTAGCATTTACCTTAGTTTTTCTAGGTTTCTTCAAGAGCTTCTTCTTTGCTTGTGTTCCTTTCTTGAAACTTGAACTCCTCCCCCCTGGTCTGAGCTCAAAATAGATCCAAACACATCAATAATTCCATCAAAAGAAAGAGGAGAAAGAGGAGAAGAAGTTTGCTAAAGAGAAGACCAAGATTTTCCTTGAATTTCCTACCTTTTTCTTGGCTTTTCTTTTTCCTTTTTCCTTTTTCCTCTTCAATGGTACGCCACTCTCTCAAGGTCTCCTCTTTGGTTTTAGGTAGAAATAAAGTTGGTTAAAGGAGGAGCACAAGTGGGATGCATGATATAAGAGGGTTCAAGAAGCATTTGTTCTTAAAAATTCCATTTATTTCCCAAAAACTTGGCATTTTCGTTTAGGTTTGTTTTAACTCCTTTTTTAGAATCATCTTTTCCATCACAAAATTTAAGTTCTCTAACTTATAAAATGATTTTGGAATCACTAAATTTGGAGCTAAAACCTTCCGAACTAAGAGATCAAAGTTTGAGTCAACTATCATTAAAAAATATACACTAAAGGGGTTTTAATTGCTGCGGGGCTTCCCATGGTTTTCAGGGCTTCTAAGAACCCCGGAAAACTTATTTTCCATTTAAAAAGCCCTCCTGTGAGTATTTCAAAAATTATCCGTATTTATAAAAATGCCACTAGATTTTGGCAAATTTCTTGAACCACTCTGGCCCTGGTTTTTAGGAAACTCAAGACTCAAATCCTCATTTTTCATTATTTTCAATTTTATCCCAATTTATTTGGCCTAAATAATGCATCTCAGGGGACTTGCTTTTAAAATGCATTCATTTACATCATTTTTTATGAAACTCAGACATTACAATATGAATGTGATACATATTATACACGTGGAAGTTTTCATATCTAATAGAGGCTAATCTATATAAAAAGAGATAGCTTTCTATCTATATAAAGAGGTAAAGGTATGATCATATGGGAATAAAGGGATCAGAGTCCCTTTTAGGTTTATGTCCCATTCTCCTTGAGATAGGGTTTTAACAGGGGGGTCATTAAAGGTTGGAGACCTTTATGTGACTTCAGGTTCCATGTTTCAAATTATAATTTATGGATCCACACTAGGGGACACCTTTGCTATACTTATCCTATCCATGATTTTATGTTTTGATGATCATCAAGACTAGGGAAAATAATCTTCTTCTTGATGGCACCAAAAACTTAGGTCTCACACTAAGTAGTATGGGATGCATAGTAGGTTATTTATGATTATGAAAGCTTAAGTTTGTATCAATTAGTACGGGACGCTTGGTATGGGATTTAAGAACCATTTTTTTCTAGCACCATGCTTTCAAGGTGAGATCATCAGTGTTTCCTTAAAAAGGCAGTATAGTGGCCTAATATGTTAAAGCATGCTAGTATGTACCAAATTTGAGTGGTAAAACAAAGATGACTAATTGATCCTAATGAGACCAAGCTAAACTAATATGGCTTGAAAGATATTTGTGATAACATATGATATAATACTTCACATATGTATTATGATATCCACATACAATTATGTATTGATTGCCATGAGATGCATGATATCTAGATATGGTAAGCAGCATGAAAATAAAGTAAACATATGCATCATTATGTCTAAATGTGATTATAAATGACATGATAATCATCATGTGCACAACTATAGTAATCATACTATAGATAGTGATATGTAATCATGATATTGGGGCCATCTTTGTTCATATGCAAAGATGATTTTATTAAGACGAATACATAATCTGGAATGAATGTACTCATGTACTAGTGTTTGAATGCTATTATTTATAATTTTGTTGTATGGGTGTATGTACTCAGTTATATGACATCCATGTGCATAAATAGCCCATGGGTATGCCCGAGAACCTCCATTTCCTTTTTTTTTCTCCTTAGTCATTCGTTGGTCAGGGGTTTTGTGCAAGGGCTGTAAGTATTAAGTTCGTTGCATCTAAATGCTATTTTCTATCATTGATGGGGGTTATAGTTGACCCTCACCTTCCATGCTTGACCAATTGAATTTCTGCAACTTAATTAGAATCTTCTTTGTAGGGTAGTCAAGCGTGCTAATCATGAGGCTTGCGTGAGTCACCCAAAGTCTCCAACCTGCACCGCTTAGCATCATAAGGTGAGCTCCAAATTTTCCATGTAACAATGGGAGTTAACTAATTAAATAATTTAAATTTATGTTGGTGTTAAGGATAGCGACAAATTATGTGGTGAGTCAATTAGGGTAAGTTGAATATTAAATTACGGTAACACTAGAGTTTGCAACAAATTAGTAAGAATTTACTTAAGCTAAACATTGTAGGATTAATTAGGAAGAATTTGGCTAAGTGAGACATGAAACTAAGGGGTATCTAGTGTGGTAGGAGGACTTAACATAGTATATACGTTGAGTTGAGGAATTAAAAATGATGAGACCAAGTTGATGTTGTTAACTAGGACGAAGTGCTTATTAATGTAACTTCATATCTTGACCTCTTAAGATAAATGCTAAAACCTTTCAATTGTGGACAAAGTTAACTGCTAATTCAAACTAGTAGTGGTAGCAAATAAACTAAGCTAGGTGTAAGGGGACTTACTGGTAGTTAAAAGTCAAAGCTAGTCTAGAATAGGCTAGCCAGATAACATAGGGTGTAAAAGGAAGTTTATGCTTATTTTTTGAATTTATAAGTATTATTGTAATTGTGTATAGAAATGTCTTTGAACCATCCAATTGACGCTGTGTTTGGATGGGGAAGAGAAAAAATGAAAGGAGAGAAGAGAAAAGTGGAGAGAAAATATTATCTTCTCACACGTTTGGATCGATGAAAAGAAAACACAGAGTAAAGAAAATTAATTATAAAAAAATAAAATGAAATAAAAGTTTAGTGCGATAATGAAATAAAAAATTAAAGCTAATTATAAAATAATGTTTAAATAATAAAAAATATTATTTAAAAATATAGTCAAAAAAATTTATTACTAAAAAAATATACATAAATTTAAAAAATATATTATTTAAATAAATTAAACTTTTTTAAAAAAATTATTTATAAACTATTATTTTAATATAATAAATATAATTATTTATTTTAATATTTTATAAATATTATTTTTATATATATTAATTAATTTAAGTATAATATATAAATATAATAAATATTTTTTAATTATTATATAATATATATATATATATATATATGCATTGGCACTACAGATAGGATGATATCAAATCATCTTATTCGATCAAATGACAGTCGAACATAATGTCTGACTGCTATTTGGTTGGAGCTTCATTGACTGCAATGCAATCAGTGAAGCTTTTTTTTTTTTCAAGTTTTTTATAAAATATATAATTTATTAATTTTAATGTAAAAATATATTTTTATTTTGTAAATTATATTTATTATTAATTAATTTTATAATAATATTTCAAATAATTAATTATAATATTAATTAATTAAATTTCAAAAAAATGTTGCTCAAACTCATTTTTTGGAGTTTGCGACTAAATGTAGTCGAAAAAATTTTTTGACTGTAATGTAATCAGAGTATGTGTTGCGTGTGCCGTTTCCCTCTCAAAATCTATCCATTTTTTGGGAGAAAATTTTTCTGTGGATCCCACCTCTATTTTCACCTCACTTTTTCTCTCCTCTCGACTCTCCTCCCCCATCCAAAAAAGGCATTTTTTATTTTCTCTCGTCTTTTCCCCTCAACTTTTCTCTCCCCCTTATTTTTTGCCCCATCCAAACACGCTATGAGAGATTTGTTAACTGATTGTAGCTTAACATCAAATAGATTGAAAATTGTTCTACAAGCACTGTGAATAAACTATAAAGTTTTTAATTTCTTTTCTTATTTTAAATCTTTCAACTTCTTATTTGCTTCTTGTATGTCGGTTGGAGCGGGCTTCTTAGGTAGTATCTTCTTACATGTGAATACTTTAGGTATTAAATATTTTAGATTATGTTATGATAAATATGATTATATGATTGAGTTGAATATAAAATTGCATGTTATCTCGCGTGTTCTTTAAAAAAAATGGAAACACTAAAATATTTATCTTGGTATATTTATGTGAGAATTACTCAATTGAGCTATGGCTCTAAAATGTTATATTTTCAATTGAGGAATTTTATTTTGGAATAATTTATCTCAAAGGTTTTGGTATATAGACTTTGTATATTATATATATATAAATATATATATATATATATATATAGATGAGATTGTATAGAATACGGGTTGTTAATAATAGTACTATTACCTTAAGTTCACCTTGGATATTACCATGTAGTTTTTATGATTGAGTACCAAAATGGTTCTAAGTTGAATGCCCTTTGATAGTTCATAGGCTCAGCGCTTATGTCTAGATATATGATTATTTATCCTTATGAGTTGTGTGACAACATTAGTATATATGTTAAAATTTAAAATTCTACATAAACTTTCTTAACAAATGGTTTTTATTAAATTGTTTTTTGTATAACAATCATTTTCTATTTAACATTAAACTTTTAAATGTTTTAATTTAATTATTATTTCTTTTTATCTATTTAATTATTATTCATCTTGATTAAAATATCATATGCTGATACGTTCCTTGCATTTTATTTTATTAATAATGTAATAAACTAATTTTTCATCAACTTAAATCAATTAACATTTTGTTTTTACCAATTATTTAATATCTCATTGTATTTAAAGATTTATAAATTTGAATTTTTGTAAAAATAATTTCATGCTTTTCTATACTTAACATTCTTGTTATGTATTATCATATCAAAAACCTATTTTCATCTAAAAAAAATCCTATGAATCCTGTGCCTGCTCATTTCTTTAATTATCGTTCTTTGTCTTTTACTTATTAAATACTACAACTCATTCCATTATTTATTTTTTGCAAATAGGAAAATTATGTCCAATGCTCCTTTCGTATAAATAAGGAGGATTGTTAATGAAGAACTATCAATCAGTTATCCAATATTAATGAACTATGGCTTTTGTACGTGTGTGTAATTACTCTAGAATCCACTCCACATGTTACAAATAGGATCCTCTCCCTATTATTTATGTTTTGATGTCATTTGACAATTGAGAGTAGAGCTCTCTCATTGTATGTTTGATTGTAGATAATTTGGATGGTCCCAATTTCAAGAGAAACTTGGCTGGATTTATTATAATAAGTTAATTATGACTTTGATATAAATTATGGTAAGATTGTGAAATTGTGACCTTAATTTGGATAAAACAGACTAATGAATTTGATAATGCATCAAAATTAAACACATATTTGTGTTTGTCAAGCTTACGAGTGCGAAGCCTCCTTGTATTCAATGCCAGTCACATTGTGTGACACTAGTCAACTTTAAAAAATTAAATAAAAAATGTGTAATGAGATTTATATATACATATATATATATATATATTCTTTTAGTAATGATTGCCTAATCTATTGTGTGTGTATATATATATATAATCGATTCCTTTTCTATCTTACCTACAATTTTTTAATCAATCTTACCTACAATTTTTAATTTGATTAATGACATGGTGAGAAAACAAAAGAAATTATATTGCTAACAGAATAGATATAACGATATAGGATAATTTTTTATTATTTAATCATTTTTTAATTATATACATGAACACCGAAGGAGCAGCACACGTCATTCAATGGCTCACACATATTCTAATATATTTATAGAGAACAACTAAAAGAGGAAAAACCATATAGAGGCAACTATTCGTGGGTGAACAATCAACATTATTTCACAAACCATCCTCTCTTTGCCTTCTTTATTGCCATTGCAACATATATTTTATCGGCTATCACATTCACCCAATGAAAGAAGCCTGTCTACAACTCTTCTTTACTAGTAGAGTAGAATCATTTTTTTTTCTGAATCATTTTCATCTCTAGCGCCTTTTCTTCTAGGAACTCGATTAAAATCATCATCAAGGCACTTATTTGGCTGCGGAAGTTTGCGGAGATAAGCATTGCCAATATAAATATATGGATCATTAAGACTCAAAAACTTATTTTCTCTTGGAATTGGTCCTAAAAAATTATTCTATGATAGGTTAAAGTTGCCCAGTGTAATTAGAGGGGACATGTTGCCTAGAATTATGCTTGAAATTGAAGTTGGTTATGAGAGATGTCAAAGATTCAATTGATCTCATATATATCCCCTAGGGATTTCACTTTCAAATGAATATTTGATAGGCTTAAGCCATGTAGTCCAATGAGCCAAGTCACTTCTTCTACAATCAACCCAACCAAATTGTTATTTATATCAAAGCGGGAAGGCTACAATGGTCAATAACAAAGGGTGTTAGTAATAAATAGGTTATAAGGAAGGCTTGTAACAAGTTAATCTAACTCTACAAATAATCAATATCTTACAGAATAAGTTAACCTATCTCCACAAGTAATTCATATCTTTTAATTAAGAGAAAAAAAAATCAAGTTCACAGAAAACTAATTCAAGCCACAAATAACAAATAACACGACAAGTTCTTTATATATATATATATATATATAAGAACAAAGATTGCATAAACTAAAAGGGCACACGATATTACAACTACCACACACATATACTAAAACATTTTGTGGCTAAAATAAAGAGACAAAATATAAAGGAACATAGATACCAGTTAACCATCAAGATGATTTTTTAGCACCCTTTTTAGCTTTGCTACTTTTAATACAATGGTCACATATATTTCATCAGCTACATCATCTACTCGTCGGAAGCAAGCATGTCTCCAACTTTTCTTCAACAGTAAAGTCCCAATGACTCCCCAAAAGCCAATTGCAAACCCAACAGCTGCCACAAAGTATAACCACACTTTTTCAGAATCATTATCATCTTCAGGGCCTTTGCTTTCATGAACTTGATCAACATCATCACCAAGGCACTTATTTAGAAGTGGAACTCCACAAAGATAATGGTTGCCAGCATAAATACCTTGGTCATTTAGAGTCAAAAACTGATTTTTTGTGGGAATAGGTCCTGAAAGATTATTGTATGACATGTTTAAATGGCTCAATGAAGTTAGAGTGGACATACTATCTGGAATTCTACCAAAAAATTGGTTAGAAGAGATATCAAAGGATTCAAGGGATCTAATATCTCCTATCATTTTAGGAATCTCTCCTTTCAAATGGTTATGTGACAGATTTAAGCCATGTAGTCTAGTGAGTCGAGTTATTCCCTCAGGAATAAATCCTACCAAATTATTATCAGATAAATCCATGTTTACCACAAACTTCAGGATTTTGATATAATCAAGTTCTGTCCCTTTCACAACTTGTTTAACATCCTCGGTAGGCCACTCATCAATGAAGTCAGTCGTAAAAAAATTGAAATCAAACTTTATTTTGGCTTCATTGGACAAGTTGGATTTAGTCATTCCTTTAAGATTGCCAATGCAGTGAGGTATTGGACCTATTAAGTTGTTGCTCGCAAGGTCCAAGATTTGAAGTGACATGAGTTGACAGAGCTGTGAAGGAATGCTACCATTCAACTTATTTTGTCGCAATCTAAGAATTTGTAACAAAGGAAAGGTGTCCCCTGTCCATGGCGGTATACTTCCAATAAATTGATTCTCACCAACATCCAAAATTACCAATTGCTTTAAATTTATCATAGACAGCGGAAGCTCCCCTTGAAGACTATTATTGTTCAAATGCAACCATAATAATGAGGATAGATTGCCAAATGTTCTTGGAAAAGCACCCGATAATTTGTTGGATGACAAATTTATTTCCTCCCATCCTTGATTATCCCTCCAGCAATCTGGTATTTCTCCGGACAATTTGTTCTTTGAGAGATCAAGTCGACACAAGGTGACAATTTTGCACATTGAGTTAGGTATTGAACCATTTATAAGGTTATTTCTAAGAAGCAAGTACAGCAACCCAGGCATTATATCAACAATATTTTTAGGCAGTGATCCCTTAAGTTGGTTACCTAAGAGATTCAAGATTTTGAGTTTCTCAAATGAAGACCATCCTTATATAGTGGAAATTGTTCCCTCCAAATTATTTGAAGAAAGATCTAATTCAACTAGATTCACAAGTTGGCCAAAATTGTCGGGAATGTTACCATGTAAGTAATTATTGGAAAGACCAAGGTATTCTATATTTACAAGTTGACCAAGGCCTTGTGGAATGATGCCTTTGAGATGATTATTTGAAAGGTCAAGTAATTGCAGATTCACAAGTTGTGCAAGATTGTTTGGAATAACCCCTTCTAATTGATTGCCAGAAAGACGCAAGAAAGTTAGATTTACAAGTAGTGCAAGGTTATCTGGAATGGATCCATTTAAATGATTGTTAACTAGTTCGAGTCTTGTCAAGTGCGACAATTTTCCAAGAGAAGAGGGAATGGGACCAGAGGATGAGGTTTCCGATATATGAAGGTCTTTGAGATTTTCAAGTTTCCCTAACCAACTTGGTAAACAGTCTTTAAATTCATTAAAGCTCAAATCAAGTTGCTCTAGATCATACTTGATGCATCCAGATAATTCATAGCTTCCGAATGCTTCTCCTTGGAACTTGTTATTTGAGAAATCTAAACTTTTTAAGTGGCACATGTTTCTTAGAATTAATGATAGAGAAGATTCTAAAGTAGTGAGATTATTTGAGGCAAGGGATAGGTGGTGAAGATTGTTTAGCTTACTTAACCATGATGGAACAGAACCTGTAAGATTGTTTGAAGAAAGGTCAAGGACTCTTATGGAAGACAAGTTTTGGAGAGCAAGAGGAAGTGGACCAAGAAGTACATTTTGAGCAACATGTAGTTCCACAAGGTTATCAAATTTACTCAACCATGGTGGCAATGAACGGAGATTGTTGAAAGAAAGGTCAAGGTCTCTAATAGAAGTCATGTTTTGAAAAAAATCAAGACTTTGACTTTCAATTGCATTGTAAGTAAGATCAAGTACTTGAACCCTGGGAATGTAGGAGAAATTAAGAGAGTGTCGAGGACGGATCAAGTTATGAATTCCACACTGAGCTAAGTGTAATTGGGATAAAGAAGGAAGCATGTAAAATACCTGGAATGAATCGTGTGCTTTCCCAAGGTCAACACCACGCATGTCAAGGTCTTGCAGTGACTGAAGCCCAGAAACCCAATTCATGTCATTGAGTTGGAAATCATTGAAGCTAAGATCAAGATGGTGTAGGTTGGTGAGGTTGCCAAGATTATATGGAATTCTCCCACTAAAATTAGATCTAGAGAGAGAGAGATATCGTAGTTGATGCATAAAAGCAAAGAAGAGGGGAATTAGAGTGGCATGAAATTGGTTTCCACTCAAGTCCAAGTAACTCAAGCGTTCCAATTGCATAAGAGATGGATCAACATGTGAAGCTCCCAGAGATTGTTGGCTAAAGTCACAAAATTCATCAAGTGAGCTATAACATGGATTCCTTAGATCAAGCTTGAGAACATGGCCAGTAAGGTTGTCACAAGCTATGCCATTCCAATGGCAACAATCATTGGAATTCCAAGAAGAAAGCCTATTTGATGGATCAATAAAGATTGCCCTGAACTTGAGAAGAGCTTGCCTCTCTCGTTCTAAGCATTCCACACTTGAATTTTCACACAAGCATAATTGTGTAATTCCAGACAACAAGAAGAGAATAGCAAAACCGACACTTAGGGATCTACCCATGTTTTGTCTGAGGATTAATGTGGCTTTTCTTCAACACGGATAACTCTTATATATAATGTATGCTATGCGATTTTACTTGTGGTTGTGGGTTAATATTTTGACGCAGCGATTTCACTCTTTATTAGAGTGGACCAAGTCACGGAAGACTATCTCTGTACTTCCATTCATGATGACAT
Organism: Erythrophleum ivorense; assembly: GCA_026724425.1. Lineage (NCBI taxonomy): Eukaryota > Viridiplantae > Streptophyta > Magnoliopsida > Fabales > Fabaceae > Erythrophleum > Erythrophleum ivorense. Next base: position 36,524,619 of record JAIUCV010000008.1, read on the forward strand.
GCTGTCACTTTCTTTATGGGAAGTGGATCTTGACTATTGGGAAAATTGGTGTGAGCGGAGTCTTAGAAGTCATTGAATGGCACGCATTTTCTGGTTGCCTTTATTGATTGATGGATACAAGATGATCGTCCCGTTTATATAAAGTAAACAGCTAATTAGATTGACGCTGGAAGTAACCATTGTTTCATTTTGAATACAATGAATTTGTATAATATTTTCATATTCAATTTGGTCAAATAATAAGATATTGGAAACGAAAGAACGGTAATTGACTTCATTCAACGCTTGCAGTTGAAAATATATGTTCCATCCTCTAAGTAAATTTTATGTTTCATGTCAAAATACTATTTGACAACAATATAATAAAATAATGGTAAATTAATTATATTTTGATTAACAACAGTGATTTACGGTTTACGGTTCATCATATATTATAAAACTAAATAAGTATTTTTAAAAATTTAGAAACGTACAGCTATATATTTTAATTTAGACTTTTAAAAACTAAAAAATTTTAGTATTTCTTATTTTTGAAGTCATAATAATTTGAAAATATTTCCTAAAATGCTTACTGGAAGCACTTGTGATTTTATAAAAAAAGAAATACAAAATAAAGTGCTCCACATTGAATAAATTTCTTAATTACAAAAAATTAACTTAAGAAATAGCTCCATTAAAATTTTTGATTGTCAAGTAAACGCATAGAATGAGTACCACACGTCATTTTACATGGTCAGGGGGATTATCGTTCCACTTTTCATGACATTTCTATAGAGATATTTCCTGCAGTTCTTTGCCAAAAAGTAATAAACTAGTTTTAGGTTAACGAAAAAGTAACAGTAAAAAAAATATTTACCAAAGATTAATAAAAACTTTAAATTTGGATCCTCACCGTCGAAATATAGGAACTGTAACATGGAATTCGGATGTCCACCAAATATTAATTTTATTTTAATTTTTACAAGGATGCATCCGAATTTTATCTAATATTATTTTTTTAATATTTGAATGATTCCATCAAATATACTTGGAAATTTGGATGCATAGCATCCTACAGAATTCCCTTCAAATTACAATCTTTTAAAAAATTTCAGAGAGTGGATATTTAAAAATTTTCTTCTTTTTTTGTTATATTTTTATTATAATAAATTAAGGAAAAAATTTATTTGTGTAAGCAATTATAGCCATTGAAATACTAAATGCTATTCTATACAAAAATGAAGATGAGATGTATGTACAAATAAATAATTTTGATTTTAAAAAAATTGTATCTTAACCTACATTCACTATAGGAAATGTGAGTATTTTTAACTCATAATTTTCGACAATCATTAATTTTTTGTTGAGAAAAGTTAATTTTACCTTTTTTCTTCCTCCAAAATTTTGGCTACCCATGCTAAGTTGGCAATTTTTTCAATTCCCACTTTTATCGACTCACATCTAAAGAGTATGGGAGACTTGCAGATCGTGAGAGAGAGGAAGAAGAAAGACTTTGATTCTCCTCCAACCGTGGATCCTCAATTCACTTAGCCACTTGCCATGTCTCTGTCCTAAACCACGCTACCTACACCGTCAAACTCATCTAAATTGCACTTGCATCTTTGCATCTCTCCTCTTCTAATTTGTGTCTTATCCATTTTAATGAGAATGTAGCATGCTCTTTTTCAATGTTAAGTTCCATATAATCTTTTTCCTTCCCTTTCCTATCGATTAGATTTGATTTAGAATTAGGAGATCAAAGAATCTAGTTTAGGGTTTAATTTGTCATATTGAAATTGAATAAGTTTGATTAGATTTGTATATATAGTTCCATTTAATCACACTCTTAAATCACCTTATAGTGTTAGTAAAAACTATCTTAACTAGATCGATTTGTATGTATGGTTCCTTTTTTTCATTGTGCATAAACTGTAGAGTTTTAGGTTCTTCTTTTTTTCATCTTTTAGTTGATTTTCCTTGATTTTCTCCACTTACTACTTTAGATTTTTAGTCATATTAGCCAATCTCCATGCTATATGAACAAAGTAACCCAAAGGCCAATGTTCCAAGGGCTTTTTTATGTGAAAGTATGATGGTTTGAAATTGTATTTATGTTCCTTGCTAATAAATGCTAGTTTTATACACATGAATCCTCCAAATTTTGGGTTTTTAATGATTAAATATGACTTTTAGATTTTAATTAGATGAGATTTTATTTTAACAGTCATTTTTGCACTCTAGGAATTTAATTGCAAAATTAATGAATTTTAATGCATAATTTTATCTTAAATAATTCATACTTTTGTGCAGATTTTAATGGGCAAATGATGTTTGAATGAGAATTTGATTTAAAGAAGAGAAGAAGAAGAGATGAAGGCTTCATGTGTACAATTTGAGGGAAAGAATAAATGGTTCATGTCTTTAATGAATTTTTGGAAAATGAAAAAAAAAATGGGGTAGGAGAGCAGCACACTTACTTGAAGCCCATTCTTCAATACTCATACTCATTCATGTACAAGGGAAGCTCCCACACACTCACACATGGATAGCCACTAAATCACACATATGCATGCAAGCCACAAGCAAAAGTTACGTGAGAGGCCATGGGTTTTAGAAGGTCCAGTAGGTAACCATATTAACACGTTTTTACATGGTAGTTGCAGAAGAAAAGCACGGGTCTTGAAGGAGGCTACCAGGAGGCTCGAGTTTAATGGAAGAAACACGTGGAATGGAAGGCTGGATAGAATGTGGAAAAGGCTGAAGCTATGGGTTTTTTTTATGAGAAGGTAAATGAAGAAACAAACTTGTGCTCAAGTTCTACATGCATGTAAGCAAAATAGAGGAGAGGAAGATGCACAAAGGAAAAGCTACAAGAGAAGAAGCCATGTTCTGGATTCGAAGAAAGAAAGAAGCAACGTGACTAGAAGCAATAAAGGAAGACTCTCATGTGATTTAAGAAACATGAAACTTGAGATTGACGTGGAATGGAAGCTGAGAACAAAGAAAAGGAAAGTAGAACGAGTGAACAAAAGCTACAGTCTTGAGTTTCACGTGGGAAGGATTCAAGAAGAATGAACACTTGAACAAGGAGCAGAATGAGCTGAGAAATGAAGAGCACGACAAGAAAAAGAGTTGGAAAATACATATAAATAGAACGTGTAGAGAGGAATGGAATGAGCTGAATCACATGAGAAACTTGGGTCTGACGAGAGAAGGCTAGAGCTAAGGGTTCGATGAGAGACAGAGCTATGGGCTGATTTGTATTAATGAAACACGTGAATGGAGCATGCAGACCCACACTTATACACTCATAAAGGAACACGTGGAGCTGATATGGAAAATGCAAAATAAGTAGCACATGATTAATAATGGAATAAGATGCACATGCTTCTCGCGAGGGAATTAAAAAGAACACACTGGGGTAGGGGGAGTCCACGCCATTCATCGAATAAAAATCATGTCACAATCATGCTACGGAGGCAATCTATTCGCAATTCATCGTCCATTACTCATCCTGACGCACACTCCATCATTCCACATTCACTCCATCCTTCGTCCATTCCACTTTGTCCAACAGCCTCTCATCCTCCATTCCCACTCCATCTCCTTCCATTCAAATGAAGCTCTAATTTCCCTTGAGGCTAGTTAGAAGGAAGACCCTTGGAGAAGCTTGAATCCATGAAGAAAAACATAAAATTTTGGCTAAGATTTTTCTTGATTTCCTACACTTTTTCTCTGTCATATATTATCTTGGTTAAGTTGTATTTGATGGGAAATTTGTATAATTGTAATTGGTGGCTGGTTAGACATTAATTAGGATACTTTTTGTTGATTAATCGATTGGATTAAACATGAATTTTTCATTATTCTCTAATTTTTCATTTATGCCATGAAGGTGATTGATGAAATTTATGAGTGAAATTATGTGCTTGATTGTTTGATTTGAGGATTCCTTGGTATTTAGTTGGTTAATCAAACATCTTTGGATGATAATTTAGAGGCTAATTAATATGATAATCAATCAAATTGAGTGTTCATTGATCTTAAAGACAAGAATTGACGATTTAATGCAGGATTAAGGTTTCAATGCAACATTACTTTGTTAATTTCTTAATTCTTGAGTGGTAACCCAAGATAACTTGTTATGGATATAATTAGGGACTCTTAGACCAGAATTAATCACAATTGAATTAGGATAAGGATAGTGGATACCAAGGGACAAATCCAAAGCTAGTCACAAGCCATTATCAACCATAATTCGTGCAATTAGGTAGAGTTTAGGAACTTTATTTCAATTTAATTCTAGTCAGTCTATTTAGATCAAAACCCCTCTAAAATTAGGTAGTTCTAGGATCTTTTAACACTTAGAAAATCAAATTAAATATTGAATTCCATTTCCAAGGGAGATGACCTAGGTTGTGCCACTAACTATAAATTTAAATTTTGATGATTGTGTTGCGCAACCCTCAAAATAAAACTAGGTTGAAAAATATATAGTTAGTGGCACAACCTAGGTCATCTCCCTTGGAAATGGAATTCAATGTTCAATTGGGTTTTCTAAGTGTTAAAGGATCCTAAAAGTTATCTAAATTAAGGGGATTTTTGATCTAATTAAATTGAGTAAAATGCAATTGAAATAAAGTTCCTAAATTCTACATAATTGGATGAATTATGGTTTATAATGAACTTGTGACTAGCTTTGGATTTGTCCCTTGGTATCCACTATCCTTATCCTAATCTAATTGTAATTAATTCTAGCCTAAGAGTCCCTGTTTGTGTCCAATACAAATTATCTTAAGTTACCATGCAAGAATCAAGAGACAAACAATTTAATGTTGAATTGAAACCTCAATCCCATATCAAATTGCTAACTCTTGTCATTAGAATCAATGAACACTTAAATGAGTGATTAATTGATCAATTAGCTTCTAAATTAACACCCTAGGATATTTAATTAACTAATTAAACTTAAAGGAATTCTCAAATCAAATAATTTAGCACACTAATTCTCACAAGCATTTTATCAAACACCTTGATTGCACACTTGGAAAATGGTAGAAAATGAAAATGTTGAATTGAAACCTTAATCCCACATCAAATTGCTAACTCTTGTCATTAGGATCAATGAACACTTAAATAAGTGATTAATTGATCAATTAGCTTCTAAATTAACACTCTAGGATGTTTAATTAACCAATTAAACTTAAAGGAATCCTCAAATCAAATAATTAGGCATACTAATTCTTACAAGCATTTTATCAAACACCTTGATTGCACACTTAAAAAATGATAGGAAAATGAAAATGTTGAATTGAAACCTTAATCCCACATCAAATTGCTAAATCTTGTTATTAGGATCAATGAACACTTAAATGAGTGATTAATTGATCAATTAGCTTCTAAATTAACACCCTAGGATGTTTAATTAGCTAATTAAACTTAGAAATCCTCAAATTAAATAATTAAGCACACTAATTTTCACAAGCATTTTATCAAACACCTTGATTGCACACTTGGAAAATGGCAAAAAAATGAAAATCCAACACTTAATTCATGCAATTAATCATTCAAAAGTCTCCTAATCAATGTCTAACCAGCCATCAATCATAAACTACATCAACCTCAATCATTTACAAGCTTGACCAAGCAAATAAAAAATTAAAATTGATATAGAGAGAGAAGAAAATAAAATGAACTCTTAGCCAAAAATTCCTTTGATCTCTTGGATTCAAGCTTCAACTTAAGAGTCTTCCTTTTAGCTAATCACAAGGTGGATTAGAGCTTCATTTGAGAGGAGATGGAATGAGAATGGAGGATGGATGAGAAAATGGCATGGAGAGGATGGTCTCTGCACGAAGGATGGAGTGAATGACAATGGGATATGACTCAATGCATGGGATGAATGCATGATGGATTAATGGTTCTTAACCCTAGTCTCCATCCTCTCATGTGCTCATCATGTGCTTAATTTATTTTTGTATACATACTCAGCCATTGCCCAGCTCATTAACTCTTTTGTTTCACATTTATTTAGTCCGTCCTCTTTCCTATGTTTTGCCCTCTTCTCCACGTTCTACCTATGTGTATTTCTTCTCCTTTATTTGTCACGTGCTTATTTAATCTCTAGCCCAGGCTTCCATGTGATTCAACTCTCTTTCACATTGTTTTCATGTTGCTGTCCAGCCTTTTCTCTTCCCTTATTTCAATTGTTCTTTTCACATTTTGTAGCTTTTTCTTGTTGACGTGGTTCTGGATAACGTGCTCCCTTTTTGTGTTAGCTTGCAGCTCCCAGAACTCGTAGCTTCCTATGCAGCTCATGCAAGCTTCTTCTCAAAAGCTCCTTCAACCTAGCTAAAAACGTAGCTTCTTCTCTCTGTTTTTGCTTCTCTTTTTTTTTTCTCATCCTACGTTTTGCTTCTTGCTTGAACCCGTGTGTTTATTCCACCATTCTAAACTCATGGCTTCTTCCCTGTTCAGCTTGTTTTCTACTATTCACAAATTACTCTCCTTTTATTCCACGTAAAAACTATAGCTTGTACTACTTCTTACTTATATAGCTACTCCTTCATTTAACTTAGCTCCAACTTCTTCATTTAACTCATGTTTTCTTCTTCTCCTTGATTCATCCACCCAAGCTCGACCTCACTTCCACATAGGCTTCTCTTCTGCTCCAGCCATATTCAACTCGTGCAACCTGTGGCTTCTTTTCTTCCACGTTATCCACGTTCTATTCTTCTCCTCTGAACATGTAGCTTCTGCCTTATGTATTTGTGCCACATGAATGATGTGAGGCCTCCTCCTTAAGTGTGAACCCGTGAGTGGTGGTGTGCTTGAGTGATTTATGAGTGAAAGTGTGAGAGTGTGATGATGCATGCTTCTTGTGTGAAGGTGCTACAATGTGTAGGCATGGCTGGTAAGTGTATGAAGCTCATGGCATTATATGTGTAATCTTGTAAAGAAGCTGCCTACATGGAATGGCTGAGTTAGTGGAGTGTATAGCATTGACTCGTGAGAATGTGATGACTACGTGCTATCCCTTGCATGAGTGTATTAATGTGGCTGAAGTAAATCAACATGGAGAATGGATGAATGATTAAGTGTAAGTGTATTCAAGTGAGGGAAAGGAAGGACTTAAGTTCTTGAAGGTGGATGCATGCTACATGTTAGTCTTGTGAAAGTGCCATGTGTGATTGGATGAAGTTGAAAGTGTGAGTGGGTGAAAGTCTATGTGGATGAATGAGTTCTGCATCTTCTTCCATTCAACCATAGCTTCTCCTTCACACTTCTTTAAATCAAATTCTCATTTAAGCTTCGTTGGCCAATTAAAATCTGCACAAAAGAATGAAAAGGATGAAATCAGAATATTCACAAAATTCATTCAAAATGATTTATGCATTAAAATCAATTATTTTGCAATTAAATTCCTAAAGTGTAGAAAATGGCTACTAAAATCGAATTTTACCTAATTAAACTCCTGAAGCTATATTTGCTCATTAAAATGCTTAAGTTAGGAGAATTAAAACATATAAAAATCATGCTTATCACTTGCTCAAATATGGAAAAGGAGTGTTGGAGTGACAATCTGTGAGGTGCATATGATTTGTTAGCCATACCACTCTTTCTTGTAGGTTTACCTTTCTATTGATGCTATCATGAAAGGCTACTTTAGGCTCTATTTTCTTTAAGTAAGAGAGAGATCTTTAATATTTTAGATATGCTGTTGAAATTTTGCATCAACTACTTATGTCTTTATGCATTATATAGACTACCATCATATAGGTGGTGATAATTGTTTTAAGTTCCTGTATTTATGAGCTAATGAAAACTGTCTTTTAAATTGGTGGCTTTGTTTGAAAATAGGAGGAAAAAAAATGATGTATCTAGTTTTAAGATAAAATAAATTGCAAAGAATGTGTTATATTTTTTTAGCATTTTGAGGTGACATATTTTAGACCTTTTGTCTTTGAAATTTTAATAACTGGCACCTATCTTAATATGTTGCTATCACAACAAAAGCTTCAGAACACAATAGTATGAGAAGTTCTTTCCTCTGCTCATCTCTTTCGTTTGCTACAGAACACAATAGTCATCCTCCTTCTGGGGAGGACAAACAGGTCATCTCTTATGATATACATATACTTTTATAATTCATGTATAAAATAACAATGCAACTACTTAGTTTTGTTCACTTTTCCCTTATAAAATGTTGAAATATTCAATGGGAAAAGAAAACACATCCAAAATTTTGACAAAGATAGCGTAATTGTCTCTAAAAGACAAGCACTCTTGTTCTATACATATGAAATCCCTCTATAGCTATTCTCTTCTCGTTGAATTGGTGTATGAGTAATCCATTTAAGGAACCAAATTATTTCAATATACACTTTTGAATGTCTAAAGACAGTTAATGCTAACATAATAATGATTCATATACTTATCTCACAAGATTTTTTGTCTTGTAAAAAATGAGGTGTCATTTGTGGAAGACAGGGATGGAATTGCTTGCATTGTTACTAGGGTTGAAAGGTGATTTATTAAATTATTACAACCTTGGAAATAAAATTGGCTTTGATTTTATACAATTAATATGCTTTTACTTTCTTTACAGATGTCTTAATGCTCTGAAAGTCTTACATCCCAATGACAACATTCAAGTTTGTGTTCTTAACCAAAAACTCATTTAGATATTGAAAAATGTGATTTTAAGGAATTAATCGACCTAAATTTTTCCTAAAAATGGTTATTATATATCTAATTTATCCCCCATGTTCAAGCCTACAATATTGCGGCGAGAGTCCTTTTTTTAGGTTTAACTTGGTTATTTCTTAAGATGGCTGAGTGGCTTGTCGCGCAACCCTCAAAATAAAACTAGGTTGATAAAATATGTAGCTAATAGCACAACTTAAGTCATCTCCCTTGGAATTGGAGTTCAATGTTTAATTGAGTTTTCTAAATATTAAAAGACTCTAAAAATTTCTAAACTAAGGGGGTTTTGATTTAATTAAACTAAGCAAAATGAAATTAAAATTAAATTCCTAAATTCTATCTAATTATATGGATTATAGGTGAAAGATGGACTTGTGACTAGCTTTGGATTCGTCCTTTGGTATCCACTATCCTTATCCTAATCTAATTGTGATTAATTCTGGTCTAAGAGTCCCTAATTGTGTTCATAACAATTTATCTTGGGTAACCACTCAAGATTCAAGAGATTAACAATCTAATGTTGAATTGAAACCTTAACTCCACATTAAATTGTCAATTCTTGTCTTTAAGATCTTGAACACTCAATTTGATTGATTAACTGATTAATTAGCCTCTGAATCATCCTAAATATTTAATTAACTAACTAAACATTAAGGAATCCTCAAATTAAACATTCAAACACATAATTTCACTCATGTATTTTATCGAACACCTTCGAAGCACACATAGGAAATTAGATAATAAATTGAAATTAATCAATGTCTAATGCAATCAATTAATCAACAAAAAGGTTCCCTAATTAGTATCTAACTAGCCACTAATTTTAATTACACAAATTCCCTATCAAATACAACTTAACCAAGATAATATTTGAAATAGAAAAAGTGTAGGCAAATAAAGAAATCCTTAGCCAAAATTCTAAATTTCTCCATGGATTCAAGCTTCTCCAAGGTCTTCTTCCTTGCTAGCCTCAAGATGGATTAGAACTTCATTTGAGTGGAAAGAGATGGAGATGGAGATGGAATGGAGTGGAGAGGGCGAAAGGATGTGCTGGACGAAGGATGAATGTGGCTGAATGAATGGTTGAAGGGATGGATATATATAGGCGAGGGTTTCCTGAATTATAGAGGCATGAATGGAATGGATTGTGGGTTTGAATGGATCAGAGGCGTGAATGAAGTGTAGAGGAGTGAATGAAATATACTCCCTTCCTCATTAAAAGTCACGTGCTATTCTTTCTCTGTAACTCAGCTTCTTCTTTACGTGGCTTCTTCTCCCAGCTAGCAACTAATGCTTCCTCGTGCTCTTCTCATGAATCCAATAATGAACCACGTTGCTTCTTCTCCAACTCATGTGCTGCCTTAATGTTCCACGTATTTTCCACGTAAGCTTCTGCATGCAGCTCATTCTTCTCTCTTTCCTTCACCACGTTCAGTTTCTTGATCCAGCGTCTTCCTTCCCACAAGTTAGCTTCAGAATTTCTTCATTGTGATACTGTACGTGTTTCTGGATGTGTGTATAGGTGTGGGCCCCGCTATTTATTTTATTATATTCTACATGAATTCCTTCTACTGTTTCTGCAGCTTCTTCACGTTATCCATGAATCATGCAGCTCGTTCTCCTCGTTCAGCCAGAGCTCCCTTGTGCTTCGTTTGGTTCTGCACTTCTTCTTTACCGAAGCTTGAGTGAAGATCTCGTGCTCCTGGTTCCTTTATTTCTGCTCGCTTTTTAACATGTTTTCTTCCTGCTTCTGCATACGTTCTGCTCAACTGGTGCTTCCTCGTTCAGCTCGCTTTTCTCGAGCTAAAGATGTAGCTTTTTCTTCGTTTTCAGCTCCATCGACTTCGTGCAGCTCCTCCATACCTAGTGCCAATCCTTTCTTCGTGTTCTTTCTTCAGCCACTAACTCGAAGCTTCATGCATGGTTCTGCTTTCCACATTGCTTTCTTCGAATCATGCAACTCTTCGTGGCTTCTTGCATTTGCTGCTTCTTCACGTGAAGATTCTGCATGCATGTAGTTGACTTGAGCTGCCCCTTCCTTAAGTGTTACGTGAAGATGGAAGTCTTTGTGTGAATATGCTGCAACGTGGAGTATAGAAGCTTGTGTGAGCTTATGTGTGTCTTCCACGAGAGAAACAAGGGAGTTGGAGCTGACTTCTTCTTCAAGACCCATTGCTCCTATTTAAATGTTATTTTATTCTTCCATTCCAACTCCATTGCCCATAAAAAATCTACAAAAGTAATAGGAAAAATGTCCACAAAATTATTTGAAATAAAATTGAGCATTAAAAACCAATAATTTGTAACTTAATTCCTCAAATATAGAAAATGGCTACTAAAATCAAATTTCATCTAATTAGACCCCTAAAGCCATATTTGGATACTAAAATACTTAAGATAAGGAGAATAAAACGTATAAAATATCATGCTTATCAATGGCCTTAACTGATAAGATGACTTATGTATATATAGTTGGAATAACTAAGTAGCTGTATATGCTTCTTGTAGTCGAAATAACTCTATTCTATGAGGCTTTTGGTAAGGAAACTCTATTATATGTTCAAGGATTTCAACTTCCTTCGTTGGTTGAGGATCTTAATGCATAATTTTGAGTATTTTGAAATTATTTTTTTTAGATTTTTGAAGTAGAGCTTCTTTCTTGAATTTTTTTTAGATAAAAATTTCTTTCCATTATTGCATTTGAAAAAAAAAAGGACCGTCTGAATTATTAAAGCAATAGAGGTTTAGTTTTAGACTTACTTGTTGAAGTATATGCTTTTTCTTTTAGCCTAGTACATTTTTTAATGAGTAATTGATAGCATTTGATGTATGGCTTGACCATTGTGCAAATTAAAAAATATTGTCATATGGCATTTTTCTTATAGTGCATCCTTTTTCAAAACTCAAATGTTTTTGTTGTTGATGTGGTTATTGTTACTAATTCAATCTCCTTCTTCTTCTTCTTCTTTTTTTTGGTAGATTGGAGGCTAATGAGCTTTGCATATGTAACGTTAGTTTTCGCTTATGAGGAACACTTGAGCATGGAGAATTTGTTGGAAAGTAGATAATATTTTAATTATTTTGAATTTATTTTGTAAATATTTAAGTTGACATAAATTGAGTTTTATATTTTAAATACTTTTGTAATTAATACATTACTCATATGTAATATTTGAATAAAAAAATTTTTGGTTGATGGTACATATTCAAGTTTTGGAAAATATTTGTATTGCCTACTTTAATATAAACATGAGTTGCTTAACAATATAAAAAAGAGCAATGTAGAAGAAATATGGAGTAAAAATTACTCTTGATGTTTTTCTTAACAGACAAAATTGTAAAAAATGTAGTCTATGACTATTATTTTTAGTGGCTGTTGAAATTGTGTTAAAATTTGATAAGAATATTTTCGACAGTCAATAATTGTCAAAAATACTTTAAAATTTTTATTAATAATCATTATCCATCAATAATATTCTTTTCGACAATATTTTTATTAACACTTACCGACAGTTAAATGGCCATTGATAAAACAAATATTGACAGCCCAAGATATATTTTTTGACACTTATGGCCTTTGAAAATAATGTTTTTTCTTGTAGTGATTATGAATCTAATTTGAACACTATTTATTAACTAAAATGTGTTATTCCTATTATTGGATTTAAAGATGACCTTGAAGCAATGAAGAATGTAAGGGCATTTTATATTGTTTGAAATGTAATGTAATCTTATTAAAAATTATTAAGTACTAAATAAGATTTAATTATTTAATGTTATATTATATTATTTGAAATGTTTAATATTATTAATTACATAATGAACTAATCAGAATTTCCTTTAATGTTTTGTAATATTTTGTTATAAGCTAAAGAGAAAAATTGTAATTAAAAAGTAATTGAATTGAAAAAAATATAATAAAAAAAATTACATAATATTGGATATACAATTATATCAATATAAATTTTATACAAATATGTATAGTAAATGACTTCTTGTACCACAACAAGATCTTCTCCTTTCACATCGCAGTTGTTGTTTGCCTAATTCTTCTTATTGTTGTTGCTCCTGGACTATTGGATCAAAGTTTAAATATAAGGATGGAGTTTGAATTGGAGGAATCAAATGAAGTGACGTAAAAAATCCAAGTTTTGATGATTGTCCAAGCTCAATGGAGGAACTAGCGTATGCGGCATTAAATGTAGATGTATTGAATAAAAGATCTATGAATGATCTAAATGAGCCAAACATCTACTAAGGAGTTTCAGAAAGAGATGAAGGCGAGGGAGGTATGTAAGAAGAAAGACATGTTCCACCAAAGTCACCAAATTAGTTAAGTAGTATAGAACAAGATGAACCAGCTATGCTAATATCCTACTGCACTGGAGTCGTCATATATAAATATCAACTAGGAATGTCAATACCTTGCTGAATTGGCCCCTGTTGTTGCTGTACATTTCTTCTAATAGTAGGCTATTGACTTGACAAGTAACCTTGACATCTTTTACCTGGACGACTTGGCAAAATTTGAGATCTGGGTAGATCTGGTGCTTGGTCAGCAGGTTGGAAAAAAGTGAAAACTACTATTCACCAAGAGCATGTAATATATTGCTAGTGTCTCAGCCTATAATATCATGAAAATCTATCGGCAAAGAAACCTGCAAGTTCATCCTATAAAGTTCTTTTGCCAAATCAGCCTAATCAATAAAATATAACAAGTTAACTATCAATATGCATTATACCAAGAGAATGATAATGACAAATATTAGAAGATATAATAAAATATACCTCATATTTAATAGCAGCACTCGATCTTTGAATCCATTGACAAGTACGTCGCTAATACTATCGCATATACTCAGACGTGCGATCAAAGGGCTCCTTAGTAACTGAGAATTGAGATATGGTATCTTACTATCCATACTATCACTGAATGAAAAGACTGTGTTCAGACACCCAATTGGTCTGGGTTCTTCCTTGAAATTGTAAATTATAGAGAGAGTCGATTCTGACTGGCTCTTGCGGAATGCATTGGTAACAACCAAATTGTCGCACCGATGAGTGGCACTTTATGATCTAAAAACAAATGAGTGGCACTGATGCAATCCAAATGTTCAAAGAAGTCAAATAATACGCTGGAATTAAATTGCACACTAATTGTGGTTGGTATGGGCGCCATGCAATTTGTGAGCAATATGAAGTCGAGTAATAAGTAATTATCAAATAGTTAAAAAATGATGTATAGCATAAGTCAAATCGAGTATATACCTCATCATCTCTCATTATATTTAGCAAATTTCTATATAAATGGAAGGCTCTAACACTAGGACAAGAAAGTTGTCCAACATTCTTCCATTTATTATAATAAAGAAGCATATTTGGTAAATAATGGCTAAATATATAAAGTCAATATGTTATAATAAAATATGTAAATTTTTAATTCCTTTACATACCTAAAACTCAGAGGTGAAAATATAGGATAATCCTCAATGAGAGGGTCAGGGTGGGTGGTCTCTTGGGTGCAAGCATAAGAAAGCAATTCCATACCCACAGATGCAACAACATCAAGCATCTAGCTATGCCACAATCAATCTTGTAGGTTGAGTTGCACAGCTCATGATACAAAAAGGTTAACACTACTGATCCCTAACTATAATGGTTGGCCTACTCAAAGGCATCTAACAAAGGCAAGTACATCAAATAAACTCTATAACTGGATCGATCTAGTATAAGCCAACCCTTAATCATGCAAAGAATGTATGCATGGGTAAACTGGCACACAACCTCATCCTTTGCGTCATCGGGAAAATGTGCAAAGTTCTGAACCAACCAAGTGATAAAAATTCATTGTCCATTGATCTGGTCAACTGGTGGTGTAATCCCTAAAAGCTACTGACAAACCTTTGGCCAATTGAAACTCGTCTCATCCACAACAGGGTCTCCATCGATTGGTAGGTCTAGCTATATTGCTACATCCTCAAGGGTGATCATACAATCTCCATGAGTGGTATACAATGTGTGTATCTCTAGGTGCTACTGTTCCACTAATGCTCTAACCAATAATGCATCATACTCGAATTGGCCAACTCGTGCGGTGCCATAAAAACCTACTTGCCTTAGATAATCAACAATGGTTGGTGGTGGATCACTTAAACATTCATCATGTAGAACTTGCCGTAGGCAAAGTATCTAATTATCCTCCAAATAGGGATAAATCACATAACTAATGACTCGCTTAAAATGAAAAATAAAATGGAACAATATATCTTACCTCACCATCCTAGATGACCTATGATATATGCCGCTTTTGTAGGTATAAAAGCGACTTATCCTCTGGACTTGGATGAATAGGCTGTCCAGCTCCAGCCATAAGACCTATAAGTAAAATAACACAATCTACTATTATTCATTTAAAATTAATATGTATGAGTATTAATGACATAACATGCTATTAGTCATTTCAAACATGGTCATGTACAAGCATTAATAGCATACTCTATTTGTTTATTACAATTACAACTAAGCAGCAATTACAACTTTTATTAATTGAAAACTAAGTAGCAAAAGTGCAGTGTGGGCAAGAGGCATGGTTATATCCTATTTGTTTACAAAGGTTGCACCTATTTGGTTGTCCTGAGGTCCTAAAGTCTATTTCATTTCAAAAACAATTTGAACAAGGTTGACCTCGCTCGCAAAGCATGGATGGATCTGGGACTAACTTTGGACCACTTAGTTGGAGCCAATATTCTTGTTCTCCAATGCGTTGAAACATATTATTACATGCATTACGCATGGTGTCCATATGGGATCCACAAGTTGGAATGGCTCTAGGGCTACCGTGGTGCACACTTTAAGATCATGCTGACATGAGTATTTCTCTACTTGGAATTCTTCACAATCACATGTGCAATCGTTAAAGTTAAGTTTACAGCAATGATCGTATTATCAATTCATCTGGTCATAAGGCTCTTTGACCTTAAATAATGCTGCTTGCCTATTGAACACACACACAACTAAGGGTGTACATGGGCAGGGCGGGGTCAGGGCGATACTTAGCCCGAAGCCCTGCTCGATTAGGATCTTGGGCGTATTTTTATGCCCGTAGCCCTGTCTGGCCCGGAGAAGCCCGATTTTAGGGCGGCCCAAAGCGGCCCTAATAAGTAGAGTTGTACATAGGCAGGACCAAACTGAACATCTAGTATATCCGATACCTGACCTGATTAAGACATGAAGCTTTTTTTTTATACCCGTGGCCTTACTCAACTCTAATAAGTCCGATTTATGTTGGAATAGGGTGGGTTAGGGCCGCCCAAAATAATTTTTTTTAATAAATTGATACTTGTAATATAAAAATATTTTTACACAAACTTATAGACATATATTTCAAAACAATAGACTTTTAGAACTCTTATATTTGTATCAGTAATAAAAAAAATAGTATAGTATTATCAAGTAAAATATAAGATATACTAACATAATTAGTCTTAGGTAAATATATATTTTTTCATTATTTAACAAAAGAAATATCAGTAAGGATTCACATCAATGATAAAAATAATTAAGAGGTAAAGAATATTTGTGTAAGTAATAAAAATTGCAGTATGCAGAGATAATTAAATGAAATAAAAAAAAAGATGACAAGATATTAATAACTAAAAAAAAAACTATTAGGGCAATTTGGGCGGAACATACCTTCGCCCGTGGCCCGGCTCGGTCCGAAATAGTCTTGTTTAAAGTTATGCCCATTTATACTTTTAGCCCAGCCCGGCCCGATTAGACCGGGCTAGGGTGGGCCCCTAGGGCCAATCGGGCGATGAACACCCCTACACACAACACACGAATGGGAGTGTTGCACATTTGCTACCATTCTTTTTATCAAAGTTTGTGAATACATCTAACCTGTTGCCATCTGAGCATTGATTTGTTTGGCACATTGTACAAAGTATTAGCTGACTTTATAATATGTTGCTTTAGCTATGTCTGATATAGGTCAAGACCTAACCCCTTCAAGACACCATTCATGCACTCTACCAAATTCATTGTCATATGGCCGTAGCGACGACCATCCACATCATATGTTTAGGTCCACTGTTCCTTTACGATCTCAGCAATCCACCTGCTTACTTCTTCATGGATGGTAGCTATCTTGACTAATTTTTCATCAACATACCAACATTTGTATGCATAACTTGTATAGCATGATTAATGGCTTTGCTATTAGTTTTTAATCATGTATAATGTGAATAATCAAATACAAATGAGAAATATACTAATGTTTTTTTAACTTTTTCTTTAGATATGATGATCTATAATGAGTGTGAATATCGCTAGCCATATGACAAAGACAAAAAATATGATAACCATAAGGTCCAACCAACTAGTCTGTGGATTAGTAATGGAAAATAGAATTTATGGATGTCTATCCAATATCAAACAAATACTACGTCTTTCTCGAACTACTCGCTTTCGCAGGTTGAAAAGAAACCATGTCCATGATAATTGTGTCTCCCCTTCCACAATAGCAAAGGCGAGAGGGACAATATGTTGATCCCCATCCTATGCCATTGCCATCAATAGTATTCCTTTATATTTTCCATAGAGAAATGTCCCATCCACTTGAATTATTAGCTTTAAATTTTCAAATGCGTCTATACAAGACTTGAACGTCCAAAATATGGGCTTAAATGCCACTATTGCCTCACTTGTAGAAGTGCTTTGAAGACATTGTTTCTTCACAAACTCAATGTATGATTTAGGCATGAAAGGTTGTACGACATCCAACCACCTAGGCAATGTAGTATATGATCTCTTCCTGTTACTAAAAGTAATTGCTATAATATCCGGTTCTCTAAAAATGAGAGAAAACGTAAGAAATGTAATGTACGGTTCTCCATAAATGAATGAAATTTACTAGATACAAAAGCAAGTCCCTCGAAATGATTTCGTTAAGGTCCCAAAAAATTTAAAAAACATTCTAGACTTCTCAAAATGAGAATCCCAGGCTCAGACAGAAAGAAAAACGGAGCTAGAATAAAAAAATGAATTTGAACAAAAGGTTGACAAAACGTAAGGACATTTTCGTCATTTTGAATAAATTTTAGAATTCTCACAAGAGGGCTTTTCAAATAAAATTTTTGAGTTCCCCAGAGTTCTCAAAGACCCTGAAAACCATATGAAGGCTCGGGACAACCAAAACCCCTCCGGTGGATGTTTTTTCAATATCGGTTGACCCAAACTTTGACTAATTCATTCGAAAAGGTTTTAGCTCCAATTTGAGTAATTTCAAAAGCATTTTATTTAATTGGGAACCTAAATTTTATAATAAAAAGATAGTTTTCAAAAAGAAGTTAAAATGAGCCTAAATGGAGCAAATAGGTGCATAGGGGCAAAATGGTCATTTTGAAAAATTATAAAAGAGGATTCTTAAGTAAGATTACACCTCATCACCTTTTTCAAGCTTCCATTTGTATAAAAATGGGTAACAATGGCATGACATTAAGAGAGGAGAGAGAGAAGAAGTTTAAGCTTCCGTTTATGTAAGTAAACGACCCCGTTTCATCCCGCGCTAGTTGGGAAAGTTATTCCTCTCTTTTAGAGCTCTCTAATGATAATTTTTTTTCTTGAAAACTTGAAGATTCAAATCTAACCCAAGCCAAAAAGGAACTCTTTTCAAGAAATTAATTGGTAAAAAATAATCTACATGAAGAGAGCTCCGTTTTAAAGTAAGACTTCACTTGAAACACTTGCAAAATCTTATATTTCTAAGCCATTTAGCTTAGGTTTAGAGAGAGAAAGTGAGGAGGAGAGTTTTTCTTTATGTATTCTTGATGGAACCAAAGGTTATGGAGTGTGAGGATCAAGAATATACAACTAGAATTGAAAAGGGAGCTTTAGAATGTAAGTTATGGAATTTAGGGATTTAGTTGTACCTAGGCTAAGATGAAACTTCCTAGTAGTAATTTAAGTTGTCTAAGAGTATATATGAGTTCCTAAGATACCAAGAGAGCCTCCCATATGCTTCTCCCATCAAAGAAATTAAAACAACTCCATTGGTACCATATGAAAGCATAACCTCAGCCAAGGAGGGTTCATACACCTAGGGAGTGTTTTAATTCCTTCCAAGCTTAGTTTTGCATCATGTATGATGGGAGAGTATGAGAGGAAGCCTTGAAAAAATTTTAGAAACCATAGATAGTGAGATGGTATTATAGGTTCCATATTATAGCTTAAAGAAGCAACACCTAGTTAAACTCCTTGATTTGATTGTATAATGACTTCAAGAGGCTTAAAAGGAGTCAAAAATCATAAATAAATGGAGGCAATAGAGCCAAGATGATGTTTTCTTAAGGTTGCTTCATTAAGTGCATTATGAAACCATAAAAGAGCCTTATGAGTCACTTAATCTTTCTAGTAACTGTGTAGCCTTAGAATTTGATTCAAGAGTATAATTAGCTTCCATATAATGTGTCTAGGCCAAGAGAAGTGATCTCCACCTTCTTGGGTGTGTAAGGTTAAGGGAGAGGACTCAAGGCTTAAGGAAAAAGTGTGTGAATGCAAGCAAGATAGCTCTCTCCACCTTTTCTTATGCATGGATGTGTTCTTACATTGTCTTTGAATGTGTGTATGTATGTTTTGAGCTATGGAAAAGTATTTTAGCATGAGCTTTTATTCATGGTACCATGATGATGTTTTATGTGCTTGTTTTGGTTTACTTGAGTGTGGAGAAGTCAAGAACTCTTTAACCATGGTGAGGATGAGCCAAAAACCCTTAAAGCTAGTTGAGACAAAGTAAAGAGTCTCCCAAAAGTGAGATTGACTCCCAAGAGTAAGGTTGAATCCAAGAACCTCTTAAAGAATGGGTGAGGCAAGTCCAATACCCACAAATAAATGGTCTCCCAAGAGTAAGGTTGAATCCAAGAACCTCTTAAAGAATGGGTGAGGCAAGTCCAATATCCACAAATAAATAGTGAGGCTAATCCACATACTTGACAAGCTTATGTATACTATGTATGACTTATTCAAATGCCAAGAATATTTCTTGAATGCTCACACATGTTAATATGTCCATGCATACATTTTTAAGGCTTGTTTGCATACTTTATATGTGATTGAAAGGGAGATGAGCTATTGGGATTCTTTGAATCATATTCCCTCTTCTCTAATATTCTAACATGCTAGGTGGACTGAGAGAGCGCAAGGCAATGGAAGCCCACACCTTCGAAGATGAAATTGTGATAAGAAAGTGTTTGAATTTTGTTACTTTAAGGCCATATGAATAACAAATGTGGTATTCCATTATTGTATATGTCCTATGATGTTATGAACATGTATAATTATGTTATTGTATCATGTATAATTGAGAGCTAAGGTTGTATGAATGGAAATGCACATTTTAGCCATGTAATGGCAAGTTTATATTATGAAAAATGTATGTATAAATACAAGTGAGATGACCAAATTGAGATGTATGAGGTTTGGGACCATTTGGGCAGCTTATACAAGTCATATTTATGCTTTTAGACTTGCTCAAGAGGTGCCAAATACCAAGGAAAGCCATTTGGACATTTTGGTATCTTGCATGGACCAAGAATTGACTAATTTAGAACCCTATACCACTTTTTGTCCAAATGAGCTCTTCTTGATCTGACATTTGGCATGCAATTAGATATTGTTGAGAGTTTTTGAAAAGCTAAAGAACATAATTTTTGGAGGTCTAGAGAATATTTGATGAATTTTCAAAGTTGTCAAAAATTCTAGTTTTAGTCTAATGTACTATTCACTTAGTCCGAAAATGCTTTCCATCACATAAGGATCAAATGATGTGCAATTACCACAAAATTTTATATAGAGAAACTAGACATTCCCAGTGACTTGTACCAATTGGAAGCACCCCATTTGAATATCTAGAGAGGGAGATATAAATTTTTAATGATTATACCTTGTATCAGGCGCTCAAACTAACCTCAAGTATTTTTTGATTGGGTTTCGATATCTAAGCATGCCTGAAATGGTTAGGAGTTATTTTTTACCTCTAGAAAAAATTTGTATCTTTCTAGATTAGTATTATTTAAATAGATTGGATTTTTTTGAAATTAATTAAAAACTTTTTAAGTTTGCTACAAAAATTTGTGACAATACCAATGGACAACCAGACCTCTGAACATTTTTGAATGTCAAATTTCTTCTATGTTGGATATTATGGTATGGACATATTTTTAACATAAATTAGACATGTTTATATTTCCAAAATGGCCAAGAATGCATGATTTTGATTTTTCTAGAATTAGTTATGATTTTCTAAAATTTGTGACATAAGTGAAGAAATTTTGGCCGAAAATGCATATATGTGTTTTATGCTTTCCTTTGGTTTTCATGAGTTTTAGGCTAATTTTGATGATGGAAATAAATTGTATCCATGTAATTAAATATGAAAATTGATATATAAGCTCACATGGTCCACGGGATACTGAACAAAAATTTTATACACAACGCAGCGCTAAATAATGCATTATTTTTAATGCCATTATTTTGCCTCTTATGTGAATTGTATGATGTGAGGCATAGATATAGCCTAAAATGAGATAAAAATTTATGGTGTTACAATTGCAGTGGCTTTATGTTTTGCTTTCCACACTTTCCTGTATGTTATAGTGTAATCAAACAAGCTCCTTATTTGCTCTATGATCTGGTTGATTGCAACATGAGGTGTCTCAATCACATATCCATGATATATAATGAGATAATGTTAGAATTTAATTTTGGATGATCTTGTGATATTGTTATAGACAAATAGGTGTGTGGACCCCCATATCTTGTAATTTACCAAAATGATCCCTTCTCCTTACCTTTTTTACATGCTCTGACTCGCCATTTACAACTGTTGCCATAATTCACATACCAACATTCTTCATACTTTTTACTTGTCAAGTATTTATTAAAACTATGGTGAACCCTCAAAGTATAGCTTCATAGCAAGACATAATGCCTTCTAATTCGAATACCTTAATCCAATGTATAACTCCTGATTGTTTATCTTTATCTGATATTCCCCTTCCTTAAATCCATTGCCTCTAGCTAAGGTCAAATTAACTTGTTGGAAGAACACAGCAAGATGATCAATATATTGGGACACTGGTTCAACATGAATGGTTTCATTATCATCATGACTCTCACTATCATATACATCATCATCTTCTTCATTATTATCGTAATCAAGATCAAATTCTACATTATGCTCATCTTCGTTTTTAAAGTCTTCTAGGACATTTTCTTCTCAACCAGGTGGAGAAAAAGGTTCAGTAAAGCCAATTGCTGCGTAAGAGGAACTCGATTGCAAACTGCTCTCTATTGGTACAATTTGATAAGGTTTAGGACAATATGCCGGTTGACACAATGAATCAGGTGCAGGTAACAATTCATTCACCAAATCTAGCTCAAAGTCAATGCTCAACTGTGGGTCAATGCATGAGGTGTTTGTATACAATTCAACAACATTCAGCTGTGATAGGAAATGTGAATGAGATTGCCACATCATCTGCACATTACAATCGTCTTCCAACATAATTGCTTATTACCATGTTGGGTTTATTGTCGTCAGAAGCCTATATATCAAATTAGACATAACACAGTTGTGTGGCAGCCGTAACTTTTGAGAAACTACTTATTTTAACTCTTCTAAGGTGATGTCAATACTAACTATTATAAATCTTAACATTGCATATTAAAATGTTGCACCCTGGGTACTTTCACAAATTCTTTCATTCGCATAAATGCAAATGATTTCATTCCTCCTACCCATGTTTTTCACCTGAAATATCTTGATGACAAACATGCTTTTATATAGTTGTCGTTGTAATGAACTTTTTTGTTCACTTTGAATTATTCAATTGCATCTCTCAAAATTGTAAACAATTTTTTTCCTATATTTATTTAAATATAATCTAAAGTTTCTCTTCTAATTGTAACAATTATCATTATTATATATTTTTTAACAAATTTATTTGGCAATTTAAATAATTACCTACTAATAATTATAAATATTTATTTTCTTTTATTTCACATTATTTCCATTTTCTTTTCCCACAATTAGGGACACTATATTTGTTTCCTTTTTATATCATTTTTTTTACTTTTTCTTCCTATTTTACTTTTCTAAACTAATTTTTTTCTATTTAAGCCCCTTTTTTTAATTTCAACTTTAAAAACATTTTTTCTTCATTTTACCTATTTTAACAAATTTTTTCAACACATTCCTAAACACATATATTTCTTATGTTTTAAATTACTATTCATTAAATTATTATCTAATATATATATTTTTTCTTCATTTAAGTTATGGTCTCTCACTAATTATTAGTTTCTTTCTAATTATAAACATGTATAGATTTTGAAAACTTCTCCATTTTTGTCACTTGTTAATTTCATTTTTTCCCCTTATTTTTATTTTTAAATACATTCCACTTTCTTATGCCCTATAATTTTTTATCCTTCCTTTAAATTACTATTTTTCCCTAATGTTTTATTTTTTTCATACATATATTTCACAATTTTTCCATATATATATATTTCCAAACATTTATATCTTTTTTCTTATCATTCTTAGTTTTAATATCAACAAGTTTCTTTTTTGTTATGACCAAAATTTTTGTTTACTTTCGTTAATTTTTCCTCCAATCTCCAAATGTCTTATTTTTATTTTTTACTTAATCATTTTATTTTCAGCATTATTTACAGAATTTAAAACTACCAAATCTCTTCATATATTCTCAAAGTCTAGTTTCAATAACAAATTTTCCTACTTAAACAACCAATATCTTTTTCCATTTATTTTCCCTTCCTTCATTCACAATGTTATAATTTTTCCTTCTTCTTCTTTGTTTTTGCTAAATATATATCTAAAATAATACCCATAATCAACATTAATCATGCAACAAACAATATTCCATAACTTAAAATTCATAAATTCAAACAACATTATTATTTTGCAAATATTTCAAAAAATATATATTTTACAGTAATACTAAAATTAAAATGCTTGATATAAAAAAATGAGTTACCTAATAATGTCATACAAAATATGTCTCCAAACTTCATAATATTTTCTCCTTCACTCACACTTCAAAACAAAAACTTTTAACAAGTCTCACAGAAAATAAAATTTGAAGGAATGATAATTTTAACCGCAGAATATGGTGACTGAAGTTGTGAGGAACAACCATTTTATGGAGGAGAAAGTCTCAAGGCAATTTCATAATTTTATATTTTCATTATCTGTAATTTTTATTCTCAATCAATCAAATCGTCTAAAAATCTTTCTCAACTAATAAAATCACACCATGTGTACGGACAATACTGTAACACCCCATAATTAATTAAGGTGTTAATCATGGATTAGAATTAATTAAGAGTAATTAATATGGGCTCATTGGGCAAGTTAGGTGAATGGAGACTTTAGAGAGATAAATTATTAATATGGGTTTGAGATTTAATTGTGATAGAAATTCTATCTAGGCCTAAATTAATAGATCATGAGAAGAGGCTAATAGAGGCCCAATGGATTATGTGCAGACTTAACATAATTTAGTGGAATGGAGGCCCAAGATTTATCTTGTATAGACTCTTCTAAGTGGCCCAATAATCCTTGTGCAGACCCACACTCTTGAACTCTTCAAACTTGGCCCAAACCTAGTTAAACTTCAGCAAATTAAGTGTAAAAACTGGCCCAGTAAATTCTGCAGCCCAACACCTCTAAACTGGCCCAACAAACGTAAAAATCTGAAGCCCAAGTGGGAGATGGATCTTGGAGCAGCCCATGACCCACTTTGACCCAACTTAAGCCCACTAAAAACCCTAATGCTTCAGCCACTCTCACATTTTTCTGAAACTCAAGAGGAAAATTCGGAGGTTGAGAGGAGGCAAGGGTTTGAGGCAAAGATTTGGCATTTTCTCATACTTAGAGCAAGATTCAGCCAAGGTAATAGTTATACAACTTAATCCCCTCATCTTTCTCCTTAATTTGGTCCGATTAGTTTTTCATTTGGAGTATTTTCATCCTACCCAAAATCTGAAATGTGAGTGTTTGAGGATTTTCTTGGTGAAATTCGTATGTTGAGGTTGGGGCTGACTTTGGGTGAGTTTAAACCCTCCATTTTGATGCTTTAATTGTTAATTTGAGACCCCCATAGCTAATTTATAAAATGGGTATTAATTATGTACGAATTTGCTTAGGATTTTGGGTGGAATATTGAGTTTTCTGGTGGAGGAAACTTTAATCCGAATTTGGGACTTGTAGTGGCTGAGTAAATGATTCTTAGGTAGTCATTAGCATTTTAATTTCTTTGGGTATTGATTGTAACTATTAACGATGAATTAGAGTGGTAATTCTATGATGCTATGGTTATAGGAGGAATTCTGCACCATTGGTGATTGTTACAAGTGTCTACAAGTGAGGTAACCGGGTTATATCAATTCCATGTATATATTTAATTTAATTTCATATGTTGCTGTATATGATTGATTGAAAATGTTGAATGAATTGGTTGGCTATCTGTTGAATTGTGATTGGACCTTGTGAGTCCATAGTGGAGCTGTGGTGCGGCTGCCACCCATGCATGTGCTACGATCGAGCACCGGGTTATGATCAAACCCAGATGCACTGAGCCCCGGTTGTGCTCAATAGGGAGTAGGTGCCGTGGACGGACCTCTCCCGGTGTTAATGGCCTTTAACATGTGATAATATGATTGCTAGTATGGGATAGTAATCATGATAGCCTAATTATTTCATTTGCTGATATGATGGATATGATTCTGATGTTGATTTTGATTTATGCATATATGGTAATTAAACTGGATATATGATGGAATTGCCTTGGTTATTGAGATTCATATCTCACCCCGTTTTATGGGATTAACATTTCAGGTGAAAGTTCCTCGAGTAAGGATAAGGGTAAGCAAGTGGATGAACATCCATGAGCTGAGGCCGGGTATGGGGAGCTACACTTGGTCTGAGTAGAATAGGATAGATGAAATTTTTAGTATTAGTTTAAATAGCATCATCATGTAGTCATGTTGCCAAGTGTAGGCGTTCACATTTTGATTGTTGGAAATGTAACCATTAAAGATTTAAGTCTTATTACAGTTGAATATTAATGTATAAATTTATAGCAATATATATATGTAGTTCTGCTGAAATTGTGATATGGATTACCTTATGATGCCTTGGAGGTAAGTTATTGTTGAATGGGATCTCTATGGAATTTGCATGGGATGTGAATTGCTAATAACGTATGTGATCTTGTTGTAATATATTCTTGAATTTGCTGGTATGAGCTAGTGGAATGAGTAGGAAGTGACATTTGAGTTTCACAATAGTAATGGATGGATTGATGGGTAAATAGGGTAAATAAACATCATTAGGATCACTTAAAACAAGGGTAGGTGGACCTAGAGTGTTGCTAAGGTGAGAATTGGAGTGTAGAGGGCGAAATTCGGGTAATATGGTCACAGAAGGGAATCGCGCCGCGGCCAAAGGAGAGACAGAGCCGAAAGGCGCCGCGGCGCAACGAACCTCGCCGCGGCGCGAAGCGAAAAATTCACCCAGGGGGGTAACAGAACCAAAACCCGCCGCGGCGCGAGTCGAAAAATTAAAATTTGTGTTGGACAGAAGCAAAACTCGCCACGGCGCGAATAAATTGCGCCGAGGTGAGAACCCTGGGAGTGAGAGCGATAATTCCAAGAGGCGTTCCGCCGCGGCGAAGATCCAACTCGCCGCGACTATCGCCGCGGCAAGATTCGTGAAGTTTATCCAGTGGTTCCAAAGAGTAATCTGGTCGCGGCGGGGAAGGTTTAGGTCGCGGTACAAGTCCCCAAACTCCTACTTTGAGTCTTGAAACCTTAATTTTTTCAATGGTAATGGTAAGAAATGATATAGGAACGCTTGTGGGAGGTTATTGGGTAATAAATTGATGAATGGTTAAGTCATTGACCCCTTATGGTAGTCAAGTTTCATTTATGCACATTTTATTTTGTTGTGGTGGTTTGGTGGTGACCCTAACATCAAAGTTTTAATTTCCTCATATTTTCGTAATATGGTGAAACATAATGACCTCAAACCTTGATCATTAACTAATAATCTTGTATTTAACCATAATTACAATGATTAGAAGGTAGGGTTGTCACAAATACAGTAATTTTTTTTCTACCGTTTATGTCCGACCAACCACGTCTGCAAGGTAGGCTAACCTAAGAGGCTAACATAAAGCAACGATGATGACTCAATCACCCAATCATTCACAACCACATTCCAATTAAGAAAAAGATATTTCCTGTGTCTATACTGTATAGCAAGTGTGAGGTTGAATCCCATATCTAACAGCGTGTTTGAATGAAGAGAAAAGCGGAGGGAAGAGAAAGTGGGAGGAGAAAAATAGCATTTTTCCCCATTTGGTTTTAGATGAAAATGGAGAAGAGAAAAATAAGGAAAAAAAAAGTACGGTGGGTCTTACGTAAAAATTTTCTACCTAGATATAAAGAGATTATGAGGAGAAAATGGTTGGTTAACATAATTTACTTTTTATTTTTCTAAATTACCCCTTATACAAAACTTTGTCCCCGGCAAAGCAAATATATATATATATATATTATTTTTTAATATATAAACTTTATATATTAATATATATACTATTATAATATATAATATATAAATTTAATTAAAAATATTTATTATATTTATATATATTAAATCTAAATTAATTAAGATATATTAAAATAATATTTATAAAATTTTAAAATAAATAATAATTTCATTATATTAAAATAATAATTTATAAATAATTTTTTGAAAAATAAAATTTAATTAATTTAAAAATATATTTTTTAATTTTAAAATTAAAAAATTAGATATCAAAAGAAAAAAAAAAATCAACTATAAAAAAAAAAGGACCGACTGTAATGTAGTCGGATGACTACGACCAAATGTCAGTCTGATGGCGTCAAATATATATGTATATATATTATAATTATAAATATATAATATTTATATATTAATATATATAATATTATAATAATTAATATTTTTTAAAAATATTTTTAGAATTTTAAAAAATAATAAATAAAAAAATGCAACTAACTGCATTACCAAATTTTGGTCGCATACATCATCCAACCAAAATTTGGTCTAATGTATTAATATAATATATATATATATATATATATCATCTGACTACATTGGATGATATATATATACATATATGCATTGCATAAAACATATACATATAATTAAAATTATTTATTATATTTAAATTAATTAATATATATAATTTTAAAATAAGTAATTATATTAATTATATTAAAATAAAATAATATATAAATAATTTTTTTAAAATAAAATTTAATTAATTTAAAATAATATATTTTTTAAATATTTTTATTTTTGATTGTGTTTCATTTGATAAACAATTTTTTAACGTTATTTAAAAATGATTTTTTTATTATTTGAATATCTTTTTAAAATTGGTTTTGTAAAATTTTTTTTAAAAAATTAAAATATAATTTTTATAAATTTTTTATTCTTATTTTTTAAAAAAATATATGTATAAATTTAAAACAATTAATTTATATTTAAAACATATTTTTTAAAAAAATATAAAAATTATTAATATTATACGATAAGGGTATTATTGTCATTCTAGATTAATAAATTTTTTTTTCCATCCATCCAAACATATGAAAAGAAAATATTTTTTCTTCATTTTTTTTTTCTCTCCCTTTTCCCTCCACTTTTCCCCTCCCCCATCGGACCACAGCATAAATATGGTCTTCTAGAGTCCCTTGACATTTCCGCAGACTTAGAACCCTCTCCCACCAAACTGTGATTATGGAATTGTTTGCCGTGTGTGGAGGGAAAGAAAAACCTAATTTTGTAAAAAAAAAATAATACCAATTCTGGTATAGAAAACTTATGTCGTAAAACATAATTAAAAAAATGACTTTATATGTACAAAACAAAATTTTGAGCTTTAGATCCAATATGGTAGGTTCTGATACCCGCTATAAGAATTTTTTATAATTTGTATTGAATTTAAAATATCAAATCAAATAAGCATAAATAGTATATGTATATATAAAATATTTCCCGTAATGCTTATTGGGAACACTTGTTATATTTAATTAAAAAAATACAAAATCAAATGCTATACCTTGAATAAATTTTTTAAATACAAAAAATTAACTTAAGAAATATCTTTTTTAATATTTTTGATTTTGTCAAATAAACGTATAGAATAAGTACCACAAGTTAATTCCCACGATTAGGGAGATGACCGTTTCTTTGTTTTTTTCGGAAATTTCTGCTGAGATATTTCCTGTGTTTATACTTTAGAGCATGTGAAGGAGAAGATTCTCATCCCAATCTCTATATATGGTCTCCAATCTTATGATTCTCTTTTTTTAAAAAAAAAAAAGAAAATAAAACATTCCCGCAAAGAAAAAATTATCAAATTGCTGACATAAAACAAACATTAAAGATGAAAAATTAATGATGCAGTTGTAGAATTCATGTCATACGTTTATTTAATAATAGTGTCAACTAGACTATAAGTTTAAATAAGTATTTCCAGATCTAGAGGGAAAAAAAAAAGCTTTGACTTAAACTTGAATAAAAACTAATTTTTTATTTAATAGTTTTTTTTTCTAAAGTCATAAGAACACTGAAAAAAGTCATCTGAACAGCTATTTATAGAAACAAATACTTAAAAAATTACAAAAACAGGTTACTTTAATTTAAAAAGATTATTAAATACAAAATTATAACTTGTATTATAAAACAACTATAACATTATCGTAAATTTACGTTCATAAGTTTTTAATTAAAAATTTTAAATTAAAATAATTCGTAACATCATATTAAAACTTCTCACATCTCATGTGAAAAAAATACTAAATATTTTAATAAAATTATGTTTCAACTTCTTTAACAACTTAAATACGGTATCATTAGTTATATTAGAACGGTTCAAGTTTTAGGTAGATGAAAGTTTCGAAAAGAGACTGCAAGTTTAATCCTTCTGTGACCCTTTCCTTTTTTTATTTTTCCACAAAAAGCTTTGGACAGCCCGTGAACGTCGGAATATCAATCTCCAAAGTTGGACTTCTCAGAACCGTCGTTGCTTGTTCCCACCAAATTGTAACCATTATAGAAATGTTTGACGTGACGTGTGTGAAGAGATGAGTCTTGGTCATCCAGCGGAAACAGATTTTTTATTATCGATGCACACGGGAGAACAGATACCTACACCTATATCGTCACGGTAAAATAATGCCAATTATGGTATTAAAAACTTTATGTCTGAAAATTATTTAATAAAAATTTGTATAATCTTATAAATAATATAAAGTATTGAATCTATAAATAATATAAAATAAAAATAAAATTTGTTTTGTGCTTTTATATGATGAAAATCAAAATTTAAAGATAAACGTTGTACATTAATTGGCTAGAAACTCGGAGTGATAATGTGTCATAAAACTAGTAAAAATATAAAAAATATAACAAGAAAAAAAAAAAGATAAGTTTGAGAAAAAGAAAGAAAAAAATCATTCTTATTCACTTAGATGATTCATACTTAAGATATTTATAAATTTTCAACTATAATGATAAGTTTATAAATTACAATAATATAAATAAAAAATTAACCTATATAATTGTATAATATAAATCATTTAAAAGTTATAGGTATATGTTATTAAATATGAAAAAAGATTTTAAAATGTTGTTATTATCATCATTTTCAACATGAAAAGAATTACTAAATCTCATATACTAGTTAAAAATGTTCTAATTCAAATTGATATCCCTATAGAATAGTCTATTAACGCAAATGAAAATAAATCACACCCGAAGCAAAATAGATCAATTAGTTTTAAAGATAAAAATCTCTAAAAAAAAAATGAAGCAAATAACCAAAATGGTTATCTTGAAGAGGTAAATATTTCAAAAGAGACCAAAGATATAACTAAACATAAAATTTTTGAAGAGGTTCAAGTATTTAAAAATAATAAAAGATTTGAATAAGTTCTATCACAATAGGAAAAAGCTGCAACAAAAAAGATATAATTGTCGACAATTTTTTCTTTTTATACAATGTTGTTGTTGAAATAATAAAACAAAATGAAGATCTTGAAATTAAATCTGTTAAGGAATGTAAACATAGAGATGATTAGCCAAAATGAAAAGCTACGATTCAAGCATAATTAAATTAACCTTCAAAATGTAAATTTTATAGACATGTAGTTAAAACACTTGAAGGTGCAAGGCCAGTATGGTTTATATAAAAACAAAATGAGAAAACTAAAATTGTAAAATACACAGTATGACTTGTAGTATAAAAGTTTATGCAAAGGTCTTGTATTAATTATAAAGAAACATATTCTTTTATTATGAATGCAATTATTTTTGGATATAGTTTAATAGTACATGAAAAATATAACATGTGTTTAATGAACGTTGTTATAGCCTATTTATATGATTCGCTCACTAAATAGTGAAATTTATACAAAAATCCATAGAGAACTTAAAATGGTAAAAACATGTAAAGATGTTTAGGAAAATTATTAAATACAATTGTGTAGATTGATTTTTTTTTATGTTATTGTAATTTATATGTTTTTCTTTATGGGTGAAGACCTATAAATATAGGTTATATATTAAGCATAAAACATTTTAGTGAATAAGAATGATCTTTTCCTTTTTTTTCTCTTTCTCTTTCTATATTTTTTATATTTCCATTTGTTTTACAACATGTTTCATCTTCTAATTAAATTTTATGTTTCATGTTAAAATACCATTTAATAAAAATATAATAAAATAATTACATGTTATATTTTGATTAATAATAATGATTTATATACATTATTTTAAAGCATATAACTCTTAGCATCTAAAATTTTAAAAGATATCAGTTCACCAAATATTATAACAATTAAATAAGTATTTTTAAATGTAGAGTATATAATTTTATTAATTTAGACTTTAAAAGACTAAAAAAGTTTAGTAGTTCTTATTTTTTAGGTCGCAATAATTTGAAAAGATTTCCCAAAATGCTTATTGGAAACACTTGTAAATTAATAAAAAAGTACATAGAGAAATGCTTTACCTTGAATAAATTTTTCTAAACACAAAAAATTAAATAGCTAATTTTTTTTTTTTGGGTCAAATAAACGTATAGAATAAGCAAATCATTTCACATGGTCAAAGGCAGATGCTCGTTTAACTCTATTCTGACATTTCTACAAATGCAATTTCTATGTTCATGCTTTACAGCATGCGTGAATGTGAAGACTTTGACCCGGGTCACTAAAAATGGTCTCCAGGACATCTCGACAACTAGAAACTCAGAACCCTCATTCCCATCAAATCGTGACTATTATCGAATTGGTTAACGTAAGTGGAGACATGAGTCTTACAAGTCATCCAATGGAAACAAAGACATATAGAAAAATTAGTTGCGATGCACTTTGGATAACAAAAACCTCATACTTACTTCGTCACGGAAAAATACTACCAATTCTGATATGGTATATAACAGTTAATAAAAAATTCGTGATTTATATATGCAAATCAAAATTTTGAGCTATCCATCTTTTAATAACCAATTTTTTCAAAAATTAAGCTGAAACCAATATTGTGATATAAAAAGATCATAAAGCAAAGAAAATTAAAGCCAGTTGATGATAGAATGCTCATTATAGTATCAAAAAAATGTGGCTAAGAAACTAAGAATATTTCAAAATCGGAGTCAAAATAATTAAACAAAATAAACCGAAAATCTTATGGCAAAATTGTAATTTTGAACAACTTTTGAGAAACTTAAAAGAGGGAGTTTCAAATAGTAAAATTGAGTTCATTAGAGTTTTTAGAGACCTAAAAAATTATAAGAATTATTAAAATGATTAAAACATTTTCAGTATACAAATTAAGTTATTGGTTTACCTAAACTTTAACTGGATTAGTTCGAATTGTTATGAATCCTATAAATTCAAAACAAAATATTTTTAATAAAGTAGATGACTAAAAATTTATGATAGAAAAGACAGATTTTAAAAAGAATCCAAAATAAGCTCAAATAAAGAAACAGAAGTAGAAGGGTAAAATTGGATATGAAAAACCTTATGAAACCCTAACTTTTCCTTATAAATAGGCAACCCCATACTTTCTCCTCCATTTTGGCCAAACTACACTAGCTTTTAGGACACCCTTGGAGGCATGACAAAGGAAAAAAAAACTTGTAATGCTTCATTTTTGTAAAAATGACAAAAACGGGTACGTTTTAAAAGTAAATCCTCTAAAATGAATTGGTTAAGGTCTAAAAAATTTATAATAATGATCTAGATATTAAGTAATGAAAATATAAGGTCAAACGTGCCCTGAAACAAAAGCCAAAATGGCTAGACAAAATTTAACAAAATTGTTACTAACGTAATGATATTTGTGTAATTTTAGGAAATTTTTAAAGTACTCATAGGAGGCATTTTTAAATGAAAAATTTGAGCTCTCTGGAGTTCTCAGAGGCTCTGAAAATTATAGGAAGACCTGGGACAGTTAAAATCCCTCCGATATACGTTTTCTAATAACGATTGATCCAAATTTTGACCATTTTATTCAAGAACGTTTTAGCTCCAAATTGAGTGATTCCAAAGGCACTTTATAAGTTTGAAAACTAAATTTTATGAAGGAAAATACGGTTCTAAAAAAGGAGCTAAAATGGACTGGAAATAAAAATGCCAAATTTACGAGACATAAATAGAATTTATTTAGAAAAATCCTTTTTGAATGTTCCATATAACTCATGCCACTTCTCCTCTCTTCTCCACCGACTTCACTTCTGCCCAAAATAAAAAGGGAGACCTAGAGAGAAAGGCATTGATAAATGTCATCTTTAGATATATTAATCCTCCTAAACTTAGGCATTTTGATGATTGAATATAGCTTTTTGCATTTTATTAGATAATATTTGAGTTTAGTGGTCATTTCTGCACTCAAGAAATTTATTTACAAAATTATTGAATTTTAATGCATGAATTTCTTTTAAATAATTTTGTGGATATTTCAAACTTAATATTTTTCATTCTTTTGTGCAGATTCTAATGGGCAAATGAAAGTAAAATGATCCAATTAGGCTTTTAGAGAAATGGATGAAGACCAGGGTCAAGAAGGCAGCCACTTACGCATTCTATCCAATCCATCATTCATATTAAACACAAGCACCACTTGTCACTTTTCCACATCACTTGTAGCTTCATTCACTTATTCCATCACATCCATAAAACACCCACAAGTTAGGTTAGGCAGAATCATGTGGAAGACACACACATGGTTACACACCAATTTCATTTAGCACGTAGGCAGGGTAGACATGCATGGCTCATTCTTTCATTAACACATTCATACACACACTCACTTTTACATTCACTCCATGTAGCCATGGGTCCAGCTTTCATGTACAACAAAAAGAAACACTTCCATGTAGCTTTCATACATCCCTGCAAGCTCCAGCTCCCTTGTTCAAATGTGGAATGCACTCACTATATCCACGGGCTGCCACATGAACACACTTTCATCTACATAGCAACCACGGGTACATGTCGATTCACACACTCCCCTGTAGCTTCACTCATTAACCCATACAACAACATGCATGGTGCAGCCATGTTAAACACAAGTAAAAGCCACAGGTTGGGGAGAACTCTAACATAAACATACACTAGGATATGATTTACGTGAAAAGAGCGAGCGAACACGTGAACAGTAGAATGAAATATACATGGGTAGTAGCATCCAGTAAAACACGTGAGAAGCTACGGGTTGATGTGGAAAAGGAAACTCAAACACACACATGTAGATTTTGACATCAAAATTATGTAAGGAGCAGCCACACATAGGAAGGCTTTTCGAGGAGAAGAAACTCGAGTAAAGAAATGTGGGAAGTCATGAGAGAAGAAGACACGTAGAATCACATGAACAATAAACAAAAGAAGCATGATGTTCTGTTTTGGTAAGGAGGAAGAAGCTTATGAGAAGAAGCATGTGCTGAAGCATGAGAAGCAGACATGGAAGGAACACATAAAAGATGAATCTCGAGCTGGGAATAAAGAAAAGAAAGTGAGAAGGCATGAAGGTAGCTGCACGATGGAGAAAACACGAATGAAGAAGCCACGATTTATCACCATCACAATGGGGCCCATACTCATATATACAAGGAGGAAGCACGTGATTCATTTAGTAAGAAAGAAGCTGGAATAATAGAAGAGAAGCTACAAGCAATTGAAACGAATGGAAGCATATGAATCATTAAAAAAATAGAAGAGGAAAGGCATGTGATTTATTAAATAAAACTCATGCAGAATCATCAGTATATCATCCACACTATTCTAGATTCACTACTCCATTCAGCCACACCTCCACGCCGTAGCTTCTTTTCCATTTTTCCTACCTCCATCCATCTATTCCATAAAGCTCTAATTTCACTTGGTGGCTAGCTTGGAAGAAGACCTTGAAAAAGCTTGAATCCAAGGAATTAGCAAGGGATTTTGGTTAAGCTTCCTATTTTATTTTCTCTCTTTCTACGTTAATTTTTGTTCTTAAACTTGTTTGGTTAAACTTGTAATTGATTGGGATTAATGTAGTTTATAAATGATGATTAATTGATTGGATAAGTGCTGGATTTTTCACTTTCCTTCAATTTCCCATATATGCAATCAAGGTATTCAATAAAATGCATGAGTAAGATTGTGTGCTTAATTGTTTGATTTGAGGATTCTTTGAAGTTTGATTGGTTAATTAAACATTTTAGGGTGATAATTCAGAGGCTAATTAATCGATTAATCAATCAAATTTAAGTGTTCATTGATCTTAAAGGCAAGAATTACTGATTTGGTGTTGGATTGAGGTTTCAATTCACTATTAACTTGTTAATTTCTTGAATCTTGAATGGTAATTTAAGATCATTGGCCATAAACACAATTAGGGACTCTTAAACTAGATCCAATAACAATTAAATTAGGATGAGGATAATGGATACTAAGAGATGAATCCACAGCTAGTCACAAGTCCATTGCATGGCTCATTAATTCATGCAATTAGGTAGCGATTATGAACTTTAATTCAATTTAATTTTAGTTAGTTAAATTTAGGCAAATCCTCCTTTTAGTTAGGCAATTTTTAAAGTTCTTTTACATTTGAAAAACTCAATTAAACATTGAATTCTATTTCCTAAGGAGACAATCTAGGTTGCACCACCAGTTATATATTTTTTAACCTGGTTTTATTTTAGAGGTTGCGTGACACAACCGTTAGGCGCACAAGAGAAGAGAGGAAGGGGAAGAAAACCAAGGCAAGAAAGGTGAGAATTTTATGGAATTTACTAATCATCTCTTTAGTAAACTTCTTCTCATCCTTCTCTTCTTTCTTTCTATGAATTTGTTGATACAATTGGGTTTGTTTTGAGCTCAGACCAAAGGGAAGGAGTTCGAGTTTCAAGAAAGGAATCCAAGTAAAGAGAAGAACTCTTAGAGAAAGCTAGGAAACCAAGGTAATTTGCTATAGTTCAAGCTTGCTCTTCCTTTGTTCTTTTCTTGTGAGTTTTAGCCAAGATAGGGACAACCAAGGAGGAGTGAATTTTGAATCAAACTAGGGATGAATCTTAGGAAAATGAGTGAGAAAACTAAGAATATACAAAGGAAACAACTAAACAACCATGAAATTCTAAGATAGCAAAGTTAGGGATTTAAAAACTTAACCAAAATTCTGTTTTGATTAAAGAGTTTCTAGGCTAAAGTGAGTGTTTATATGAGCTCTAGAGATCCCTAAAAAGCTTTCCACATGCATCTCCCATCAAGAAAATAAAGAACACTCCGTGGTTTCCTTAATGGTGCATTGCCTCAGTCTAGGCTAGAAGAAGTACCAAGAGGTAGTTTTAAATTCTTCCAAGCTTGGTTTTGTATCATATATGATGGGAGAGGATGAAAGGAAGCATTGAAAAAATTTTAAGAAGCCTAGGAAGTGAAATGGTGACATAGGTTTCATATTGTGAGTTAAAGAAGCAACATGTAGCTAAACTTCTTGAAATGAATGTGTGATGGCTCCAAGGAGTTTTAATAGAGTCAAAAGTCATAAATTAAGGGAGAGGATAGAGCTAAGATCATGTTTTCCTAAGGTTACTTCATCAGGTGCATTATGGAACTACAAATAAGCCATAGGAACAATCTAGCTTTTAAAATGAATGTGTAGCTTTAGGAATTGTTCCAAAAGTGTAATTGGATTTTATATAATATGTCTAAATCAAAGGAATTGGGTTTCACTTCCTTTTGAGTATGTGGCCAAGGGAGAGGAAGAGTTTTCAAGGAAGAAAGTGTGTCTTTGTAACCAAGCTAACTCTCTCTTCTTTCTCTTATGTATAATTGGGTGTTTTTCTTGTATTTGAATGTGTGTGAATATGTTTAAGCTATGAAAGATGTTTCTAGCATGTATTTATATGCCATGGTACCATGACACTTTGTTATGCACTTGAATGATGTTTTATGAACATGTTTTGGTTTGCTTGAGTGTGGTGAAGTCAAAAGTCCTGTAGCTGGGGTGAGAATGAGCCAAAAGTCCCCAAGAATGGGTGAGACAAAGCCAAGAGTCTCCAAAGAGTGAGGCTTGGTCAAAAGTCCCTTAAGAAAATGAGTGAGATAAATCCAAAATCCCAAAGAGAAGTGGGTGAGGATAAACCATCCTCTTGGCAAACCTATGTATGTTTTATGTGACTTCTTGAATGCAAGAAATCACCCATGTATGAGTATGCATTCCATGATATCCATGTATGCATTTTTAGACTTGGAATTGCATCCTTTATGTATGGTTGAAAGGGAGAAGAGCTATTGGAATTCCTAGAATCTTATTCCTTCCTCCCTATTACCTAATATGTCTAGGTGGACCAAGTAAACCAAGGAATGGGAGCTACCAAGCTTGAAGGAGAAAGATTGACAAGAAAGTGTGTATTTTGTTTACTTTGTAATCATTTTGATGGCATATGATGCAATCCTATAATGAATATGTTGTATAACCATTTAAACATGTGTAAATACATGGATATTTGATGTATATGCGAGAATTGATGCCGTGTGAATAATATAGAAAATTCTTGACATTGAATGGCAAGATAAAACTTGTATGTTCTTATGTGTGCCATGGAATAAGAGAGTGAGTTTATGAAATATGGGTTTGTGAACCTTTTTAATAGACCATTTTGATGCTTTTCCATGTGCTTAAGTGGCCATGAAAGCCTTGAAAGCAAATTTAGACTTTTTGTGACCCTTTAAGAAGCATAAATGGACTAATTTGCAACTCTATGTCACAATCTGACCAAATAAACGAATTTTCTCATGAAATTTGGCATGTATATAGATCTCATCTAGAGCTTTTTGGAAAGCTAAATACCAGATTATTTGGAACTTGTGGAATTAATTATGAATTTATGAAGTTGCCAAATTTCTGCTATTCTAATATGATTATTGTTCATATGGTCAATTTCTTCTCCTATGTCATTCGAGGGACAAATGGTGTCCAATGATCATGAAATTTTATAGACATAAAATAGACATGATAAGCATTCTATGACCCTTGAGATCACCCCAATTGGATGTCTAAGTAGGGAGATATGAATTTTGAAGTTTTATGTTAGTACCAGTAGTGCTAGCTATGTTTAGGTATTGTTCCATTGATTTCCAATAGATAAATGTTCTTATTTTTATCTGTACTTATGTTTAACATAAAATAGACATATGTAGCTTTCCAGAATGGTATAGTGTACTTGATTTTGATTTTTTTAGAAATAGTTATGATTTTTCAAAGTTTATGATAGTAACTTGGCACACCAATCTGAGGTTGAACATGTGATTTTTATGTATGTGTTATGAGCTCGAGTTTTTGGCAGCATTTTGAGATGGTTTTGTGTTGTATATATGTAATTAAATAGGAGAATGAGATGGATGAGTTTATATGGTCCATGAGATATGAAATGAAAATTTCATCTGTTACGTAACACGAAAATAATGTAACATTTTAATGGAGTTTTCTTGGAAGCTTAATTTATTTAAGGGAAAGTAATTAGAAACGAGATGAGATAGGCTAATTAAACATGGTATTACAAAACTCCCTTTAGGTAAGTTTATGTGCTAAATTTGTTTATAATCTTATTATAAGCTCTCTTCCACTTTTTGTTCTCTTTCTTTCCATGGTCTTGACTTCCCAAAAGATGGAGTTTTATGGCTGAACCCTTAGAGAAAGAAACTCTTTAAAGGGAAACAAATACACCATAATAATCTCCATGGGAAGTATTTTTAAGTAGCATATGATATGGATTAGAAAGCATAATATTCTCTTGGACTTCCCACTCCCCTAGGTTTGGCCACTATGTGAGGATCCTAGAGGGAATTGATTCTTGACGTAAACATGGTAATCTTAGGGGTTTAAAAGTGTGGAGATTAATATGGAACCAAAAGAAGCAACTAAAAAGCTATAGATTGTAAGATATGAAAGTTAGAGTTTTGATTCCACCTTAAGGAGTATGAAGTCTTAGAATGATATTTCAAACTATGTAAGAGCATAAGTGAGCTAAGAAGAGGCTAAGGAAGCTCCATAAGTGACAATTCCCTTAAAAATGGAACAAAAACTCCATGGAAGCCCATACTAGTGCATACCTCAGCCAAGACCTATCTAGGGCACCTAGGAAGAGCATTCAATGATTCCACAGTTATAAATGGTATAGATATGAATTATAAACACCAAATTAACTAATGGTTTGAATTTAGAAGTCTTATTTTGAAAAGTAAAAATTTAGGATTCAGTTATGTATAAAGAGGAAACTAAGTGCTAGACTTCTTGAAGTGAGTTTATGATGGCTTAAATGAGTTTTAATAGAGTCATATAACTCATATTGGGAGAGATCTTGGGGCTAAGATATTGAATTAAAAGAATTGCATCCTAATGCCACCTAATTGAACACTATGGAAGCCTAAAGTTCTAGGTAACTTGTATGAGGCTTAAGTGAGTATAAATATGGTTTCATTGATGATTTTATATTTCATTTGATATGTCTAGGCCAAACAAGTGAAATAGCACTCAAGTGTAGTTGTGAGACTGAGGGACCAAGCCGAAAACCAAAGGGAAACTAAATTGAACTATTGTATTAAGGTAGCTCTTCATTCATTCTTGTATATGTATGATGGTTGCTTGAGTGTCTTGGATTTCTTGTACGTAGTATTTGTAAATTATGCATATTATTAATTGTTTCATAATCATATACAATTGTATGACATTTGATTGCATTTGGAATTGGTTTGGCTCTTGAATAGGTGAGTTGTACCAAAAGTCTCTTAAATTAAGTGAGACTACGTCAAAAGTTCCTAAAAGAGGGTCAGATTAAACCAAAAGTCCTTAGAGCTTTTAATTACCCCTGGTGGAGCCATGTGATCCCTAATATATGAATATGAATGATCTTTGGATGTGTGACATGCATGCTTACTTTCTTGACCTTAAGTATGCCAAATATGTGTGCTTGAACAATGAACAAGCTATTGAGATTTTTTGAATCTCATTCTTTTTCATATTTTTCCTAATCATGCCTAGGTAGTTCTTGAGAAAGTAAAGATGGTTAGCAAAGAGCTTGAGAAGTTCTACTTTGACACTAGTTTAAGTTTAAATGTATTTTCTTGCATGCATGGTGATGTCTACGTATATTTTGAGATGTGATCATTCCCACATACTTTAAAGTATGAGACTATAATGTACAAATCATTTTTGGATGTAAGTATGTGATATTGTGCAATTTGGCCATTTGAATCCCACGTTATACATGTATGTAATTGCAAATAGGAGTGTGATTTTGAGTGGAATAGCATTTAAGACATGTTGAATCAGTTATATATGTTGTACTTGCTATTTAAAACTTGCTCAAATGAAGACATGGCATAATATGGTTCAAATTAAACCATTTGGAACCAAATATAGCATATTTTGAGCCACAAAATGTCCTTGAACCAAAAATAAATCAAATGGGCAAAATTTGAGGTGAAATTTAGCAAGAATTTAAAGCTTATGTAGAGCTTTCTACAGAGTTAAAGAACACAAATTTTGAAGCTTTATAAAATTTCTTATGAATTTTCAAATTTGGCTTAATTATGTAGATTTTTATGGTTTATTGTTTATATGGTCCAGCTACTGTTTTTAT
Organism: Erythrophleum ivorense; assembly: GCA_026724425.1. NCBI lineage: Eukaryota > Viridiplantae > Streptophyta > Magnoliopsida > Fabales > Fabaceae > Erythrophleum > Erythrophleum ivorense. The sequence goes on from JAIUCV010000008.1 coordinate 36,565,568, forward strand.
GGGTTTTGAGGGACCATATGAATTTGTTTTGATCTAAAATTTTTATAGTAAATAGTTCTTAATATAAACTTTTTGTATCCACCAATTTTGCACAAATTGGAGTTGTGTAGCTCAAATTATGATTTTTCAAAATTTGATGCATATTATGTGTCATAAGGCCTAAATGATTCATACTAAGAAACCAACGAAATTCTTTCTTCTTTTTGGGATTCTCATGTCTAACAAACTTGTTTGGCACGAATTTGGGAATTTATATGATGAAAATATTTATTTGTACAGAATTAGAATAATTAAGGCTTTAATAACGATAAATTCTATTGCTAAAAGTGTAAATATAAGAAATTGTTACTATAAAAAGATTATGGTATAGGATTTATGTATATTCTTTTATGGTATGATCGATCCAATACTATAGGTTCTGCCACCGCATATAAGAATTTTTTATAATTTGTATTGAATTAAAAATGTCAAATCAACTAAGCATGAATAGTATACATATGCATAAAGTGATAGATAGTCAAGGGGCATAGGTTGGGTTTCACCTTAAGGTGAAGCCTAACCCAATTTAAAGCTGAGAAATTTTTTTGGCCATACTCAAGATGGCTTGGTTATAGTCGGGCTAACGAGGCCAAACTAGGTCCATTGCTTTTTTTTTGGATAAAACTTTTGAAACTTTAAAAGTTCATATTTTTGTATCTATTCAACCATTTAGGACATATTATTGTTCATTTTAATATATATTTTTTTGAGATCTACACAATGGAAATGACAAAAAAATGTACGTTTGAAGGAGGAAATAGGAAGAAAATGTAGATATAAAGGCTAAAACTTCAAAATGTGATAACTTAGAGCCTGGTATTTGGATTGGAATGATCTTTTATTGTTTTATGTCAGACATTTTTTGGAGACAAACACAACCAAATCGCTAAAGCCGATCTATTTTGCCCGAAAAAGATCATTTACTATCTTAAATCAATTTTCTTTTTGTTTTTGAATTCAAACAATATATATTTTTTATTTTATTTTCTCTTGTCTGAATGTGATAATTATACTTAAAAAGGGTTTAGTAGAGGCCTTAACTCATGTGACTATTTATAATTTGTAAAATATGTTTATTAAATTTTTTGGCTAAAATTATAAAATAACTCTTAAAGAGAATTTTCTTAATTTAGTCCCCATATTTTTTTTTATCACTCATATTGCCATTAGATTGGGGCGAGCTTGACTAGTTGGGAGAGCTAGCCCAATTCTATTCTCCCTTTTTGTTTTTTTTCCTCTAAGATTAGCCCAACCTGACATGACTAGGCAGTACCAAGTTGAATGAACACCTTGAAGATAGTCATCTCCTAAACTTATATCCTTGTTAGTGCATTATTGTGGGGCTTAAATTCGAAAAAGCAGAACTACATTATATGAATTAATTTATTAATGTATATCAAATTCTCATTATTAACTACTATATATTCAACACCAATTTGTATAAACCAAAATTTTCAATTAGCTAAACCCAATAGTGTAACGCACCCATTAACATGGTATCTCACCATATTCAATGTGTAGCCAAACTAACTATATTCTCTCAATGATTTGGGAAACTTTCACCTTTGACATGTACTACCATCGTTATTATACAGGATGAGATAATGTTAGAACCTAGCTTCAGATTATTTTAGGATAATGAGGCAGATAGACATTTATATGGTCTCTTATACTTTGTAATTTGTTAGTGGGTTCCATGTGCTTTTTGGTAGGATCAAACCTCTAGCTGCAACTACTATCACTTCAAGAAAAAGAAAAGAAAAAACATTGTGTGATGGTTACAACTGTTGCTATACATTTTAGCAATGGTTGCAAAATCCATGACAAAAAGCTTTATTGGGAGTGATGTTGCGATGGTTATTTTCAACCACAGGAATAATCATTACAATAGTTTATTATGATGGTTGACACAGTCATTACAAAGTATGAAGCAAATGCAACTATTGCAAAAAATGAATCCTTTATAATGATAGTTCCAACCATCACTAAATCGTTGCAAATATTTACTTAAAACTTTTTTTATATTTGAATCTAAAAATAAATAGGTCAAAATAACTAGTACACAATAATAATAATTATAAATTATAATTATATATAGTTAAAAATTAAATCTAATACATCTAATAATACTATCACCAAAATATAAGTCCTACAGATTAATATATAAGATCTATAATTACGATACATTTAATAAAAGATCCTATGAGTCATAAATCTACTAATGGTTTTCTTTTTTATTGGAAGATGATGGAGAATGATTGACCACATTTACTTGATGCTTACATCCTTTATCAAATATCTAAATTAAAAATATAAAATGTTAGTAAAAACATAGAAAAATTAAATTGCCAATTTTGCCAAGCACAAAAACCTTACTCACAAGGTAGAGCACTCAAGTAAAATTCAAGTATACAAAAGCAATTAAACTAGCCTATGGTGTTTGGTAGAGATTTATTTATTTTGTTCCATAAACCATAATCACAAGGTAATTGCCTACTTGCTTGGAATTTATTTTGATCCCTTTCATTTCTTCTCATAAAGTGAAAATTTTAGGTTGACTATATATGCACACACAGAAATTGGAAGAATTAAAAAAACTAAAGAATATATGGATGTTTATAAAATATGGTTTTATACAAATATGTCATTTATTTTCATTTTCTTCAAACAAAGAAAGTTTTTAAAAATTCATAAAAAGCTTTGAGAAGGTTTTATTCTAACGGTGAGTTTGAAATCATTGAATGGTGTATTTAATTTTTTTTTCGAGGCCAAAAATCTCTTATGCGCATTGGCCAAAGAAAGAACACTAGCACATCTACAACTGTAAGGTATCATGTAATTTAATTACTCATAAGCTAGAGAACAACATTAACAAGAATAACAATAAAATCCGAGAGCCCAACTGGATTCCATACCCAATACAAGACATACCACGCAATTTGGGAGAAAAAACCAAGAGAATCATATGCGTTGTATTGCAACCATCAGACCCACTTCTTGAGAGTTGGGCTCATTAAGTTTAGCCCATTTGTAATTTCCTTGATTAATTTTTCATGTCGGATTAGGAATACAAGCCTTTCATGCAACAGTTACAAATATACTGATAGTCTGATACAAACAAATGACCATGTTGGAATAAGTGTTTTTTTTTCAATCCAAATATAATATTGTCAGCTAGTAAGTGTTTAGTAGTTCATCTACAATTTAGAGTGTAATTAGTTTCACTTGGATAGGTTTTCAAATTATTTTAGATGTACACATCAATAAGTTGTTTTCCCCAAGCGTGGTCCCACTACTCATAAGCATGGTTCTAAATTGCAGTCCGCATCATGTGATGCGGCCACAATATTGTTGTTGCGGTACTGGCCACATCCACATCAATCGGCTGTAACGCCCGCAATCCTTCTTATACTATGCGCAACGCCTGTAACCACAATCGTAACGTCACCGCAACCACAACCGCAACCGCAATTTAAAACCATGCTCACAAGGTCCAAGATAACATCAACTGTCTCCATCTGCATAAATATGAATTGTCCAGATAGCAAGAAAAAGGAATGATGTGGCAATAATTGTATATGAGAAGAGTATATAATTTCTGTAGAAAGTTCATGAGACAATATATGTTATTGAAACCCCTTGCTGAAACCACAATTTAGATTATAAGTCATGTTTTGTCTTTACAATAAAAGCACAGTGAAACTAAAAAAGAAAAAAAGAAAGTTCAACAAATGTTAGCCGAAAAAAGTTCAACAATATATTGTCACTTCCAAGCTTTAACTTGATTTTTTATAATTTGTACCGGATGGAGTTAGAGTACGTGCTCTAAGAAAGAATGCACCATGCTATTTTCAAAAATTCTAGGTCAGATAGTACCAAACCCTATAGCTGATATGTATTTGGTGGCCTAAAAACACTATTTCACAAGCAATTACATGGTAAAGCACTCAAGTAAAATTCAAGTGTACAAAAAAGGCAATTAAACTAACCTATAGTGTTTGGCAGAGATAGTTTCATGAATCAATTGAATTGGACCATTATAATACATATTTTGCTATAATCAATCTTCTATATTCATTGGCCAATAAAAAATCTTTTAACATTAGCAATGTGTTGGTAATATTTAAGATGTACCAAGAGTTATTAGAACTGCTGTTAATGACCAGCGTTATGCACAATCCTATCTTATATGTATATATATAAATATACATATACATATACATAGATGCATATACACATACACACACCTATATATAATACTTATAATTTATATCCAAAAATCTTTTGAAATAAGTGGTTCAAAAGGTAAATTCCACAATTAGTAGTATAGTATTTCATAATCAAACACTTCAACATTACCATAAAAGCATATTGAGGCAAACTTATCGTTGTTTGAACTCTCAATAATAACACTTTAAGTTTAGAAGCCATTCCGTAGCTATTTTGATATCATAACACACAGTGCATATTATAATTTAAAGATTTAATATAATAATAATAAACACACATTGAGGTACTAACTAATATGTGCATCCCAATGGACACAGAATGTAGATAAGAAATAGAGAAATCAAAAATGAAAAAGAAGATTAAAAAACATATCATACTTTATAATCTACTCATATTGCTTGTCGAACAAATATTGATTCTTCCATCATTGTACCACCATTACACCTTCTCGAAGAGCATTCAAATAGTTTCCTAGAACAATAAAACAATTTTTTTCAATTCAATAACTCCATTGATGGTTCCTATCTCTTTTCATAAAGTCTGGGCAATAAGACCATCCTATGTTTAATCCTAATCCTACCATTTCCCCAATTTCATTCATTAATTAAAGTTTTTTTTTTCTAACATGAATTTTCCTCAACTTTGTTTAGTGTACCACTTTATTTAACTAACTTTACCCATGTAATTCCTTCTTAAACAATTAGTTCTACTTGATTAATTAAATTAATTTTTTTATTATTTTTTTTAAAAAGAAGTTTCTACTCTAGTATTTTTCTATAATTTTATATTTAATTATTTTTAATTAAAAATGATGTAGAAAGTATTGATGATGATAGAATTTATTTCAATTCCCACATAGTAGATCAAATAGAAGCAAAATAACCCCCCCAAAAAAAACTCATGCTTTTGATGATTTATTAGGAGAAACGCATCATAGATGGCGATAAAGCTACAAAGCAAACACAATGATGATTATTTTGTATTTCTTGAAGCGCAATATTCCTTTGGAATCTATATATATATATATATATATATGAAACACAAACCAAGCATTTGAAAGGAAATGTATAATCTGATTAGTCAACACTTGAAAACTCTTCTGTGGTCCAAGTGGGCGTAGGTGTCTAGGAGACAGAATTATAAAGAAAAATAAGGTTCTGTCCAAATTAAATTAAGAAAAGCCCACTTGGCTGAACAGCATATTGTTTCATTGACACACAAAGTTAAACTATTTTTCAAGGTTTCCCTTCAAACCAAGATGGAACCCACCCTGTAATTAACACGTACCTTTAAAAACCAATTTCAATAATTAAGTCCAGCAAATTCATGAATCCATGATTTAAGATTTAACCCACGATTATCAATTAATAGCAAGGAACCCAATGACACGTTACTAGCACCAATGGCACGGAAGGAGGGCCAAAAATCGAAGATATACCTATAATGAAGCTAACATAAAGCCATTGGAACCAAGGCTAGAACTTAGATAGCGCACCCCTTCCACATGCACAGATCACTGAAGGAGACACGGTTGAGCTGTGGAAGCAACAAAAAGGAAGTCACGAGTTTGCGAGAGAAAGGATACAGTAGCAGAAATGGAAGGGGCTCCTGCAATGCTCTGTTGGGAAGAGGAAGGGAGAGATGTGCTGAAAATAGAGAAAAAAGGGAAATTGAGTTTCGCTCATCTTCCACTCAGAAGCAAGGAACAAACCGACTTCGAGGGAGAAGCTTGAAGTGCAGCAACAGTGAAAGAAAAAGCTTCGGGCTTTAACAGAGTAGTACTGATCTGATGGAAAGTTACTCAGGAATGTGTCTAGCCTTACAAATATAAAGATAAAAATAAAATCTTGGCTTGGCAATCAAGGGTCCTAGAAGTGGTGGCAAGGAAATAGAAAAAATGAAGTAAAAAAATTGGATAGCTAGGGGGTGGATAGCTGGCTTCTTCCCTCAGATATTTGGAGCATTGTCAAAAGAGATGAGAATGGCCTCTCCCAAGCTTGAGGCCATGGCGTATATATATATATATATACATATATATATATATATAAAGAAATTTGAGAAATATGCTGACTAACTATGTTACAACATCCTCTTGTATCTTAATGTAAATTAATTTTCCTTAATTCTATTTTAACTTCTCTTTATTCATATATATATATATATATATATTTCATTAGTAGGCATTACATTCACCATTTTTGAAATCAAGGACTCCACTTTAGTAAAAAAAAAAAATACCTTTCAATAAATCATTGTGCAACTAGAATTTTCATACCCAAAAAAATATTGCTTTTTTGAAAAGGACTTAAATGACATGGCAAAACAAATATAAATCATAAAATTTCAATAGACTGTTATTTACTTACATAGTGGAAGATGTGGCGATACTTTTTGCCTCCTTCAACAATCCTGAATATGGGATTAACTCAAGTCTTCTAAATACCCAACGTAAAGATATTATTATTGATTAGTTTACTAATTCATGAAGAATAATAGTAATTCAATTACTTAAAACCAAGTGTTTCTAATTGCTACTACATAAACCCTTTGTTATTATTATCATTATCATTATTATTATTATTATTATTATTATTATTATAAAACTCCAGATTTAGTACATTCAAAGATGTTAACTCCTTTCCAAAGAATCCCGATCAAGAATTTCCATAATTGATCCTTGATCCATGTTTCGTTTTAAGTGTCCTCCATCAACAACACTTGGCTCAAGGTCTAGCTAGGAGACAAAGCAAAACCAACATTTAGCAATTTATTAAGCACCCCTTAATAAGGAATCCACAATGTAACACCATATATTTTTAACTTGCTTCTTGTCATTTCTAAGTTTCCCATGAAGAATTGCACAAAAGGGAATGGAATATGGCATTAAAATAATACCTTATTTCGCGTTGCGTAGCGTATGAAAATTCCATTTGGTGTCACGTGGACAATATGAGTTCATACATCACATTCTCATATTTAATTACATACATACAACTCATTTGCATCACCAAAGTTGGACCACAACTCATGGAAACCGAAATGGAACCTAGAATATGGAGGTTTATTTTCGGCCAGATTTGGCCCCTTTCTGGCACAATTTCGAAAAATCATAACTAATTATAGAAAAATAAAAATCACACATTCTTGGCCATTCTGAAAAGCTACGGATGTCTAATTCACAGTAAAAATATGTACAGACCATAACACCCATCACAGAGGGCGTTTGATATCCGAAAATGCCCAGGGGTCAAACTGCCTCCTGATGCTGTCACAGATTCTGCAGCAAACTTTGAAAATGTCCAATTAATTCCACAAAAATCCAATCCATGCAAATGATACCAATATGGAAAGCTGTGGATGTTAGATAGAGGAGAAAAATACTTTCAGACCAGTTCAGGTACCCAAAATCTCGAAATTCAATAGAACAGTACATCAAGTCGGGTAAGGGTCCTGATACTGGATAGAATGTTCAAAAATTCATATCTCCCTCTCTAGAACTCCAAATGAGGTGCTTCCAGTTGGACCAAGTCACTGTGAATGTCTAGTTTCTTTGTATGAAATTTCGTGGCAATTGGACATCGTTTTCCCCATGAGTGACAGAATTCAATTTCGGACCAGTGCTACAGTACCAAGGACCAAAACCAGAAATTTTTTCAATTTCAACAATTCGCTAAATATTCCACAGACCTCCAAAAATTACCAAATTTAGCTTCTCAAAAAGCTCTCAATAATCTCTAGATTCATGTCAAATTTCAGGTCAAGAAGAGTTCATTTGGACAAAAAGTGACATAGCCTCATGAAATGGTCATTTTTGCTTCCTACCAAGAGTCACTTTGCACCAAATGGCCTCTTCTTGAATTTGGCACCCCTTGAGCAAGTTTCAAAGCACAAATATGACTTGTGGAGGCTGCCCAAGTGATCCCAAACCTCATACAACTCATTTTGGTCTCTCAACATCTATTTATGCATAGTTACATCAAGCCCATCCAAAAGCCAATTTGCATAATACTAGAGATTTAGTGTCATATAAAGTGTACATCATATTCATACATCATTTTACACTTGTCCATGGTCTTACATCACAAAAGTATTACATACATCATTACTTTGACATTTGACCACCATTTAAAGTACTTAATACACCAAAACAAAGATGTTCAATGTCCTTAGCTTGCATCTCCTTGACTTGGAACACCACCTAGACAATTCAAGGATGAAGGGGAAAGGGGGGTGAGATTCCAAGAATCTCAATAGCTCACACACCCATTTACACCACATTCAAGGCATACATATACCAAATGCATAACCATACAAGCATAAAGTGTGCAATAAATTCCATTCCATGCCACATTCACATGTCAAGATTACTTTCATGCTCTAGGGACTTTTGGTTTAGTCTCACCCCATTTCTAGGACTTTTGGATTTGCCTCACTCTTGGCCTAGGGACTTTTGACTTTGCCTCACCCATTCAAGGGACTTTTGGCCTTGTCTCACCCATGCCATGAGACTTTTGGCATCTCCTCACCTTCATCAAGGGACTTTTGACATCACTTCACCCTTATGAGCTCTTTCCACAACTATAGTTATTCAAGACAACACATTGGTACCAATGCACAACAAGGATCAAGTGGCATATTATCAAGCATCAAGAATGCATGCAAGCACACTAAGACATACATATACACACAAGAATGCAAAGAGAATGAGGTGGAGAGCTACCTTTTTATGTATGCAAGCTCACTTTGCAATTTCCTTCCCCTCCTTGGTTTCAAAAGAGCACTTAGGTGGAGTAGGGTTCTCTTGGCCTAGACATTACAAACATCACACAATTACACATTTGAAGCAAGCCAAGACATTAAACTAAAGCTTATTACACACTTGGTTCCAAAATAGACATATTGGTTCCATAAATGGCCTATTGAAGCAACTAGGCACCATTCTCTTGTTCTTTCTAGACTTCTTGGACTCATTTAAGGTCCTTGGAGTCATCACACATTCAATTGCACAATTGGAAAACCAAGTTGCTTCACAAAGCACCATTATGGACACCATTAGGCCATCTTCCAATCTATGGCTCCTAAATTTTTCCCAATGGTTTCTCCCATCTTCTAACATCATATAAAGTCCCAAAACAAGGCTAGAACAAATTAAAACATCCCCTAGCCTAATGAACCTAACTTGGCCGAAATATGCACCATAATGGAGGTTCATAGACTTTATGATTTTTCCTTGATGGGAGAGCCACTTGGGAGGCTTTCTAAAGGTCTTAGGAGTTCAAGAAAACATTCAAATAGCCAAGGAAATATTCACACAAAATCAGATTTTGCAAAACCCTAGAAAACACTACACTTTTCTAACTTGTTTTCTATTGGTTTTTCTTGGAATTTCTTGCCATATGCCATCTCCCCATGGCCTAAAACCCTTGCTCCCTCCTTGTATTTGGACAGAACATCCTCCCCTCCTTTGGTTCTGTTCTTGGCTGAAATACACACAAAGGGAGGGGGAAGAGAAGATGCAACAAAAAGCAAAGATTACCTATGGTTCAAGTGAGCTTTCAAGTGTCTTTCTCCTTCATTCTCTTCACCTTAGAAAATTTGAAATTCTCCCCTTAGGTCTGGGTCAAAAACAGAACCAAATCATTCAAAAAATCTATGGAAAGGAAGGAGGAAGAGAGGAAAACATGATTGGAGGAAGATGGAGTAAGAAATTTCATGAAATTACCTAGTTTCTCCTTGGCTTTCTTCCTCTTTTTCTCCTCCCTTTTGTGTGCCTAAGAGAGCTGAAGATTTTCTGTATTTTGGGCAGAATGGGTCGTGCTCATTAAAGAGGATAAGAAGGGAGAAAAGTGTGGAACTCTTTAGAACATTCAAGAAACCATAAATTCCAATTTTGCCCTTCCGTAATGGCAAGTTCATTTCGGCTTCGTTTTAGCTCCTTTTTTAGAATCGTCTTTTCCATCATAAAATTTAGGTTCCCAATTTAATAAAATACCTTTGGAATCACTCAAATCGGAGTTAAAACCATCCCAAACGAATCGATCAAAGTTCGGGTCAACCGACTTTGGAAATAGTACACCGGAGGGGCTTTACCAGTCCCGGGGCTTCCCATGGTTTTTGGGACCTTTGAGAACCTTGGGCAACTTAAAATTTTCATTTAAAAAGCCCTCCTAGGTGTTTTTCCAAAATTACACTTATTTACGAAAATGCCATTGGCCTTTCGGCAAATTTTTTGAATCGCTCCGACCCCAGTTTTTGGGCAACTCAAGGCTCAAATCCTCATTTTCTATTATATAAAATTTTATTCAAATTTTATTTGGCCTTGAATCACTCATCTCAGGGGACTTGCTTTTCAAATCAGCCCGTTCCAGTGATTGTACAATGTACCGGGCGTTACATACAACATGTAGTTCCTCCATTAAATTCTAAGATTTCCAATAAGTTAGCTAACCCAATAATTGTTGGCAAATTATGATGAACATAGGAATTATTTGGGAAACAGTAACTTGAGTCGCATGGATGCACACCGTCTTTAAGAACTATTTTGCTACAATGTACATTAAATGCAAAAGTTTCCTAGAATCAAACAAGCTCTTTTGAAAAAAATTCAGGTAACAGAATAGCAGCTAATTATGCATAACCCAATAGTCAGTTGCAAGAGGAAATGAGTAATTAGAGGAATGTATCTAAACGTAATTCTTTTTATCATTAAAATAATAACATTTTATTATTAACGTTAAGGAGATAATAAAGTAGATAATGGGGGATAATCTAAGAATGTAGAACAAATTTAAAATTCAAAAATTGAAAATGCTCAGATATTGGAGGAGCCACTTATCTGAAAAATAAGAACTAAATTTGACCAGTTCAAATGTAACCAAAATTAATTAATTTAAATTAAATACTTTTTTCTAGATAGGTAAAAATAATATTTTGTAAAAGGCTGGCCCACACCGTTAATTCATGCACATGGCGGGGGGCAAATCCACAATTTATGTTGTTTTTAGACAACTTGGCCCAATCTCGTATGTGAAGCCCTCCTCGCTTCCAAGCCTTTTACAAGCCTAATATATCTTCTCCAATTCCAAGCAATATGGGACTTCCTTTTGAAATACCCATTTTTCACAACAATCCCCCATATATTTCAAAAGGTCAAGTGAAGATAAAAGGTTTTACTGGGTTATATACATAAGGGTAAATGTTTCAAATTTGGTGTCTTTTGAACTATGAACCAGACTTAGACTTGGATAAAAAAACACTTAGGTATGTTAGAAGTCTTATCAGTAACATTTCATTTCCCACAATTTCTATTGTTAACGTTGTTTTGCACTAATAGGCTATGGGCACACCTAGTAGTTCATGAGTGCTTTAGAGATTTTGCCATAATCTCATAGGAGCAGCCCTACTCTACACTCATATAGGTGATTTTATCAAGTATATCTGCAATGAATACATCACCCATAAGGGATCATTAAGAGCATTTCGTTCATCTTCTCATTCAATGCATTCTAGCACTTTCTCACATCATAAGAAGGGGCTGAAAATAATGGTGCTAAGAAAATTAACAAATGACTTGTTATTATCTATATGAACTTTCTTCATGGGATCTCCAATGATAAAGGTTGGATTATCATTATTGTTAATTTCAAATTGGTTTAAATCTCATTCCCTCGATGTTTCAAGGATTAATTTCCTTCCCAAAGGTTTGGTTAGAGGATCTGCCAAATTCATTTCTAACCTTACATAATCGATTGATATAATTCCATCTTTTAATAGCTACTCTACCACATTATGTCTTAAATGTGTGTGTTTACTTGTACCATTGAAAGTCTTAGTCTTTGCAATGACTATTGTTGCTTCACAATCATAGTGCATAGACACAGATGGTGTTGGTTTTATACCCAATGGAATATTTGCTAAGAAGTTTCTTAACCACTCAGCCTCATTACCATCCAATTTTAGAGCAATAAACTTTGACTCCATAGTTGATCTAGCAATAATTGTTTGTTTAGCTGATTTCTAAGTTACTGCACCACCACTAAAGGTAAATACATAACCACTAGTAGATCTTGTCTCATCTGAATCAAAGATCCAATTAACATCACTATATCCTTATAATATAATAGGAAATCCACTATATATGATACCATAATTTATAGAACCTCTCAAATATCTCATTAGTCTAATAAACACTGTCCAATAATCACGATTAGGACTATGTGTATACCTACTTAATCTACACACAACATATGCTATGTCAAGTCGGGTGAAATTCATTAAATGTAATAGACTCCCAATAATCTGTGCATACTTAGATTGAGCAACAAGCTCACATTTATTTTTCTTTAGTTGAGTGTTAGTATCATAAGGAGTTTATACTAATTTGTCATTAAAATGATCAAACTTCTTAAAAAGTTTCTCAATATAATGTTCTTGTGATAGTGATATACTATCACTATTCCTTATGATTTTAACACCCAAAATCACACTTGCTTTACCCATGTCTTTCGTATCAAATTTAGATGTAAAAAAATGTTTAGTTTCAAGTAGAATGTCTAAACTAGTACAAAAAATAAGCATGTTATCAACATACAAACAAATAATTACACATTCATCATTTTCTAATTTTGTATACACACTTATCAACTTCAATAAAAGAAAAACCATCATCCATCGATATTTGATCCAATTTCTCATGCCATTGTTTTGGAGCTTGTTTCAAGCCAAATAAGGATTTAAGAAGTTTGCAAATTTTATTTTCTTGTCTAGGAATAACACAACTTTCAGGTTATATCATATAAACTTCTTTTTCTAAATCACCATTTAGAAATGTTGTTTTGGCCTCCATTTGGTGAATAAAAAGTTTATACACTAAAATTAAAGCAATTAAAACGTGATTCAACATTTTGTTTTTGAGTAAAACCTTTTACTACTAACCTTGCTTTGTATTTTTCAATTGACCTATTAGGGTTAGATTTTCTTTTAAAAATCAATTTGCAACTAATAGTTTTTGCTTTTAGGGATAAATCTACTAAAACCCAAGTATTTTTTTTGTTAATTGAATCAATTTTAGTTTTAATTGCTTCTTTCCAAAAAGATACATCAAATGATGCAATAGCTTTAAAATAAGTTTAAGGTTCATCTTCCACAATGAAGGTATAAAAATAAGCTCCAAAAGAAGTCTCTTTCCTTTGTCTTTTGCTTCTTCTCAAATCTTTAATTTTAATTTTTTTAAATTATTTTTCGTAGGTGCATGAGAAATAATTTTTGTTTCCATAGGAAAAAATATATTCAAAGAATTTAGCATTTTTTTATTTCTATTATGGTATTACAATCAAGCACATCACTTTTCAAGACAAGTGATCTATAGGTAACACTATGTTAAGCATATCCAATAAACATACAATCAGAAGTTTTTGAGCCTATTTTCCTTTTCTTAGGTTTAGGTAACATAACCTTCGCAAGGTATCCCTACGCTTTCAAATATTTTAAATTAGGTGCATGAACCTTTCATAATTCATATGGGGTTTTATTAGTTTTCTTATAAGGAATCCTATTTTATATGGGACAAGTAAACAATAAGGCCTTACCCCAAAAGTTGTCATGTGTAGAGGAGCTAACTAGCATAACATTCATAATTTCTTTTAAGGTCTTATTTTTTCTTCTACTACTCCATTAGATTCAAATGAATACGTTGGAGTAATTTCATGAATTATTCCTTCTTTTTCAAAAAATTTATTAAATAAAGTATATTTACTTCTTTTATCTGACCTAACTCTTTTAGTTTTTTTATTTACTTAATTTTCTACTTCAGCTTTGTATAAAAGAAATATGTCGAATGCCTCATCTTCATTTCTAAGTAAATAAATCTTAGTGTATCTAGAGAAATCATCAATAAATATTATATAATATCTTTTATCACCCCTAGTCATTGTTTGCTTTACATCTCCTAAATCAATATGAATTAAATTAAGTAATTCAATTTCTCTTTGTATAATATGACAAGGCTTCTTAATTAATTTAGATTCTATATAAATTTCACATTTAGTCAAATATGTATTGCTAATTCCAGAAATTAGACCATAAGTTTACATTTTCTTAATATAAGAAATACTAACGTACCTTAATCTAGCATGCCACATATCAATAGAATCAACTAAGTAAGCAGAAGTAGATGCATTTTCATTAATTGGTTAAAAAACATTAAGTACAAAAAGTCCCTAATTACAATAGCTTTTCCCTATAAAAATATTATTTTTTAGTTATTACAATCTTGTCATATTCAAATGACACTTTAACCCTAACTTTTCCTAATAGTGCAATAAAATCAAATTTGCTTTAATTCTGGGCACATGAAGCACTTTATTTAGAACCAAGGTCTTTTTTAGATGTGAGCTTCAGAAGAACCTTTCCTTTGCCATGGACCTTAGTAGTCCTAGAGTCTCCAAGATATAGATATTCTTCTCCATCCCCTATTAGCGTATAAGAGGTAAACGCATCTTTATTTGCACATACATGTTTTGGTAGCCCTTGAGTTTACTACCCATTCTTTCAATTGGCCACAGGGAGAGCTTGAGAAATGACTATAGCAATAATATCATCTCTTTGGACCAAATTTGCATTTGGTTTAGGAGGATTATCACTTCTTGCTCTCTTTTTGCACTGAGCTGCATGATAACCTGACTTACCACAAACAAAACATTTTCCTTTCTTTTTGAAGGTGGAGTTAGTAACTTTAGGCTTGTAACCAGATTTTTGTTTATCATACCTTATGTTATGGGATTTCTCTTACATCATGTTTTCCTTTGAGGTCATCTCTTTTGCTTTGGCTACTTTAAGTTCCCTTCTATTGGTGTCCTTAATGATTATATGAGTAATTAGGTTCGACAGAGATAATTGCTTGTGTTTATGTTTGATTTGTTGTTTATAGTCCTTCCATGAGTTAGACAATTTTTCAATGAGAATACCTGCAACAAATTCGATAGGCAGGATGATATTCTCAGCTTGTAGGTCTTTCAATAATTTGTGGTACTCATTGATCTGTACTTTTAATCCTTGTCATCAGTCATCTCCCATCTGTAGTAATTTCCAATCACAAATTTTTGCTTTCCAGTATCTTCAATAGTGTATTTGGTAACTAATGACTCTTAAATTTTACTGGTCTCTTTGTACATTTAATAGGCATAAAAAAGATCTTTAGACAAGGTGCTAATAATCATATGTCTACATATATTATTTTCATATTTCCAAGCCTTCGCTTGATCTGGATCAGCTATTGGTGTAGGTCTCCAATCAATGAGAATAGCAGCAATTAACACCATTTGACTTTAGCCTTCCATATGCCTTTTCAATGATCCTACATAACATAACAATTCTTAGAGAAAAAGAATTAAACAAGGCAATATTCCACATTATGTGGGATTCTTTTACCCTCTATGGACCCCATGAAATCTCAAACATCATCCTCTACTCATAATCTATCTATACAAGTCATAAACATCATAAAATATCTCATGCAATTTAGATTTAGAGCCCCATACATAAGAAAATGCATATTTATTTTCAGGCTTAAATTCCAATTTTCTGTCATAGATTTTGAAAATTCATACTCAAATCTAGAAAAATTGAAATCCAACAAACCATAGCTTTCTAGAAAGCCTCCAATGTTAAATTTATGCTAAAAATACTTCTAGGCCATAAAAGCATCATTTGGACCACATTTGATAATAGAAAAGTAGCATAAGTTTGGTTGTCTTGGAGTTCTAATATAGTTTACTAATATAAACTTCACAAATTCATAACTAATTCCAAAAAAATCCAAATCAATCAAACTATACCAATCTAGAAATCTACATATGTCTAATTTAAGGGAAAATAGCTCCAGATCTAGAAAATGACATGAAGCTAACAAAAATCAAAGGAATATTACTTGGGGTCCTACTGCATTACTGACAGTAAGTCCCAACTTCAAAAATGCATATCTCCCTCAATGTAAATCCAAATAGGGTACTCTCTATAGCTATGGAAAGCTTATAATATCTAGTTTATGCCTATAGAATTTCAGGGCAATCAGACTTTATTTTCCCCATAAATGATAGAAGAGAAGAAATTGACCATATAAATAGTGCATACACCAAATCTAAAATTTTTTCAACTTTGAAAATTCATAATTTATTCTCTAGAGCTCTAAATAATATAGTTCTTAGCTCTACAAAAAGTTCTAGATGATATTTAGATTCATGCCAAATTTCATGGGAAAATTCCTTCATTTGGTTTGTTTGTGACATAGGGTACCAAAATGTCACTCTCATGCCTCCGAAAAAGGTCAAATATGGGCCATTTGCCCTTCTACTCTAACCAAGGCCACTTGAGCACATGGAAAAGTATAAAAACAACTATCTTAAAATGATCAAAGGGTTAAAAGACTCATACATCACAAATTCACTCTCCCACTTGCCCACATATAAGAGATCTTCCATGCACATCTTTGTATTTCAATGTCAAAAACATTAAATCTTGTTCATAGGCTACTAGTTCTCATACATATATCATATATCCATACATTTATATATGTTCAAATGTTTATACATCATATACATCATGAGATTGTATCGTTTGACAATAATATGGGTTCAATACAAGTATTTAGCCATTTCTTTGTCAATCTTCTAGCCTTCAAGCTTGATGACTTCTATCTCTTGGCTCCCTTTGTTCACCTAGGCATGTTAGACAATGGGGAGGGAAGAGTGAGATTCTAGGAATCCTAATAACTCTTCATCCTTTTCAATCATACATAATGAATGCAATTTGAAGCCTAAAGATGAATGCATGGAAATTTAGCAATTCATGAACATTCAAGAAAACATACTCATTACACATAGGCTTGCCAAGGTAATGGTTTAGCCTCACCCATTCTCTTTGAGACTTTTGGAATTGTCTTACAACACCATAATTTCCTAACTTATCTCATGCTATCTCCATGTTTAACATTAAGCATTTCATTAAAGAACAAGGAAATAGCATACAAATATTGATTATTTTAGTGTTGCAACGTATATAAAAATTTCATTCGGTGTCACGTGGACCTTATAAGCTCATGTATCATATTCTTATATTTAATTACATGGATACAACTCATTTCCATCATCAAAAGTGGTCTACAACTTGTGGAAAGCAAAGGGAAGCATAAAATACATAGTGGCATTTTTAGCTAGAAATTTTCCTTTTCTATCACAAATTTTGGAAAATCATAACTAATTCTAAAAAAATAAAAATCATGAATTCTTTGCCATTCTGGGAAGCTAAACATGTCTACTTTATGGTAAAAATACGTCTAGACTATGAAACACAACACAGAGGATGTTTGACATTCAAAAAGGTGCAGAGGTCTGGTTGTCCACTGGTACTGTCACAACTTTCTGCTACAAATTTCAAAAATGTCCAATTAATTCCACAAAAATCCAATCCATCTAAATGATACCAATCAAGAAAGATACAAATGTTAGTTAGAGGGGACAAATAACTCTAAACTAGCTCAGGCATATCCAGGCATTGAAAACCAATCAAACAATACCTGAGGTCAATCTGAAAGCTTGATACTGAGCATAAAATTTAAAAATTCATATCTCCTTCTTTAGACATCCAAATAGGGTGCTTCTAGTTGGCACAATTCACTAAGAATATTTAGTTTATTCATATAAAATTTTGTGGTAATTGGGCATCATTTGGCCCCTGAGTGACATAAATCATTTTTGGACCTGAGTGAACAGTATATCAGACCAAACTAGAATTTTTTCCAACTTTGAAAATTCATCAAATATTCCATATACCTCCAAAAATTTTGTTATTTAGCTTCTAAAAAGCTCTTAACAATTTGTAATTGCATGCCAAATCTTAGATCAAGAAGAATTCATTTGGACAAAAAGTGATATAGGTTTCCAATATGGTCAATTTATACTCCATATGGATACCAAAGTGTCCAAATGGTTCCTCTTGATGTTTGGCACCTCTTTGGCAAGTCTAAGAGTATGGATATGACTTGTACGAGCTGTCCAAGTGGTCCCAAATCTCATGTATCTCAATCTGGCCATTCCACATCCATGTATACACTAATCCTTCAAACTTTCAAAAAGCAAAATTTGCCATTATATACTCAATTTACATTCTAATGATCATATAATATAATCTCTCATTTATATATCACATATTAGCATAATTACACATGTTCAAAAGGCCATAAACCATATACAATGATGGATTACATCATTTGACACCAATATGGCCTTAAACAACAAAAACTATGCACTTTGTAATATCCGGTTCTCCAAAAATCAGAGAAAATGTGAGAAACGTAACGTACAATTTTTCATTCTAGCTTCATTTTTCCTTCCATCTGAGGCTAGGATTCTCATTTTTAAGAGTCTAGAATGTTACTCAAATTTTTTGGAACCTTAACTACTTTATTTTGGGGGACTTGCTTTAAAAACACGTCTATTTTTGTCGTTTAATGAAAATCGAACATTGTATAAGGCAGTTACAAAGGTCTCAAACTAGCAGAAAATGCATCAAAATAGAAAGATGATACTTACCTAACCACCCTCATAACCTCAATCTCCAAAATTCTACCATGAAAGTACCAAATAACAAGTTTCGATTTTGGGTGGAAGATAAAAATGTTCTAAATGAAAAACCAATTAGGTCAAATTGAAGAGGAAGAAAAGAGGGTTAAGTTTCATAAAAGTTACCTTAGTTGATTTTGACTCTAGAAGGGAAAAATAAAGCCAAGTTGGTGATGGTAGCCCTAACCTTTCCTTAAGGTGCGAAAATGAGCTTTACCTCTGCAAAACCAAGTGTTTTGCTTTCAATAAATGGATGAGGTTGCTAAACCCTTAGGGTTTTTAGTAATGGGCTAACCCATCAGCCCAAGGTCCATTTAGGTTTACTCTTAGTTGTTGAGCCAAAGCTAGGTGAGTTAGGTTACAAAAACTCTAAAAGTTAAGAAGAAATATGCTAACCCAAAGGCACAAAATCCATTTGGTTCTGATTTTTTATTTGTTAGGCTAACTATAACGTTGGGTTTACACATAACCAAGGTTGGGCTTCTAAGAAATGAATTTGGGTTAGTTATATGGCCAAAATTTAAATATCCATATCCCTTTCCACTAAATTAACTTTATTAATTAACTAGATTAATTCGCTAATTCATCATAATTATTTTGAATTAATTTTGGGGAGTTACGGGCTTTCTAATGGTGGTTTTATTTTTTTAAAAAAGAGAAGGTTCAGGCTTGACCCTACAAGAAAAAAAAAACTTTTTTTAAGATTCCAATTGGTGGAAAAAGATCTATATGAAGAGTGTTCGACATTAGGTAAAGTTTCATGAATTTCCCTTTAGAAATCTTAAGTTTCTAGCATTAGAGATTTTTGGCCTAGTGAGAGAGAATCTAAAATCCATGATATTTTGATGTTCTTTTGATCCATTTAGATGTTCTCAAGCATAAGAAACATGATTATAGTTTTTATTTCATTTGAATCTTTGAAAAATCAAGTTATGGTACACTGAGTATCAATTCGGCCTAGTGAGTGTGGGGTTGGAAATTCATGTTATTTTGAGATTGTTGTATTTAGATGTTCTAAGGTGCAAGGATTATGAATATAAATTTATCTGCACTTAAATCTATGAAAACTTCAAGTTATGGCATATAAGACACCCATTCAGCTATGTAGAGAATAAAATGCCTAGGGAATTGTTTTATTGATTATAAGCTTTTATAATGCATACTTTCATATAAATAGGTATGACATTTCTAAGTAAATGAGATATAGTAGGTTATAACATTATTTGGTATCAAAGTAATGGTTCAAATAGCCTAACTCTATAAAAGACTTAAGGATATAGATTAAGAGTAGAAGATGAGTAAGATGGGTATCAAATACCTAGGACAAGACAATTACCCATAGATAAGAGGCAGGAATGAATGTCTAAGGATTCAGAAGGGTATGGTATGCTTTGGAATAACAACCATAGGTTTACCTAGAGAAATTTAGGGGATGATGATGTTTGGAGTTTAAGTATAGGCACCTGAGAATAGTGTCTATCCTTAAAAGCCTTAGATAGAGGTATTAGTGATCCCCAGTAGGAAAGAAAAGAAAGATAGAGTAGAGTGGGCTTGAAGCATAAGTTTATATTGGGAAGCCCGAATACATGAAGTTAAAAAGTAACTTAGAGTGATAGATAAAGCATATAAGAGAAGTATGATTGCAAAAGATTGCCTTTAGGGTGTTGACTCCAATATTAATGACTACCTAATATAATAATAGTCAATGGGCTAAAAGTATAAGCCCCAGATGTAATTAAAAGAAGTTGTAATTACTCAAATATATCATAACCAATTTGGTAAAGGCATTTTTGGGGATCTAGTAATGATTATAAGATGTTTAGTTGCTAAGGTTTATGTTCTTATTTAGTGAGAAGGAAGAGAACAAGAAAAGGAAACCCTAAGGATCCAAAAATGATCCTAATTCTAAAGTTAAGGTGAATTATTTGGGATAGCAAAGGACAGATGCAAAAAATTTTAAGGGAAATCTTAGCAAGTAATTTGGCTCATATGTAAGTGCATAGCCTAAATAAGGCATTAAGTAGAAACCCAATGTTCAGATGGCAAATATGCTATAAGTGTAGAAAGAAACCCCAGTCCATCTAAGGAGTGAATCAAGAAGGGTACTAAGAGGTGGATACCTTTAACCTAAGAGGAGCAAAGGAAATATTAAGCAAGTAAGTAGCTGGACCAATGTTGATAGTCTAAAAAGCAAATTCTTTATGATAAGGAGAACTTGAAAGGATAGAGAAGATGTAAAAAGAAAAGGAACCATCAAATGATGGCTAGTAAAATCCTTTAAGAGACAAGTCCCCTAACTCAATATCAGTAAAATATAAAGGAAAAGAAAAAATACTAAAAGATAAGGCACAAGAGAAGGGTGTCCTAGGTCCTAGAAGGTTAGTGAAGGATTAGCTAACTGAGTCTTTGGCAGTGGCGATAACAAAGAAAGTAGTTAAGTTCAACTAATTAGAGTGATAGGAAATCTACCTCTAGGCCAGATAAGCTTTCCTTTCATATAATATATTCAGTGAAAAGATGCTGCAGTAGTGGAGCTAATATGATGAAGTGAAAACTTGCTAATGAAGTAAACTTAGGATACCTATAGGTATAACCTAGGAAGGGTAGTAAAACCTTAAGATGAATGGTTTATGATCTCAATGTGAGATCAAAAGCTTCAAAGTAAATAAGGCTCCATCCTTAAGGAGAGTCAAGGTAAGAGTTGAAGTAAACAGCTAAAGTTAAAATGTATCTCAGGAAGCTATAGAAAGTTAAGAACCAACTTGGTTGATATGTCCTAGAGCACGGATCAATAATTAAGTAAGCTCAAGAGTTTCAAGAAAGATAAGTTATGCAAAGTAATAGTAGCAAGACATTCTTACAAAGTTGTCATAAAATTAGGGGAAGTGTAAGAGGCACATTTTACACCCTTCATCCTTTATGGAATAGAATGAGGTAAGATAAAACAACAAGGAAAACCTAAAAGAAAGTGATAGCTTAGTGCTAAAGACATAGTGAAGTCAACAGACAAGTACAAAAGAGTAAAAGGAAAAGTGTTAGAATACACCAAAGTCTTTAGCACACTAGACACTGTAGTCTAGTGTTCTAAGGAAGAGAGATTTGACAGATAAAGATAATCCTAATATTTAATAAGCATTAGCAGTATATGTTACTAGGGGTATTTCATTACTCCATTATCAAATAAGACAGAGCAAAAACTCTTATAATAAAGTAAGGGGCAGGATATTCTAGTTTTGTAGGGAGGCTTGTGATACATAGGTGATAGTGGCTTAAGCTCAATCATGATGCACTTGTGTATTGATGACTAATACTATATTTGCTTATTATGGTGGTTACATAAGATTGGGTGTAATGTTCAGTTTTCGTTAAATGACAAAAACGAGCGTGTTTTCAAAGAAAGTCCCCCAAAATAAATTAGTTAAGGTCCCAAAAAATTTAAGTAACATTCTAGACTCCTAAAAATGAGAATTCTAGGTTCAGACAGAAAGAAAAATGGAGCTAGAATAAAGAAATAATTTCTAACAGAAAACTTACAAAACGTAATGGCATATTCATAATTTTGAGCAATTTTTTGAATTCACACAGGAGGGCTTTTTAAACGAAATTTTTGAGTTCTTCAAGGTTCTTAGAGGCCTTGAAAACCATAGGAAGCCCTGGGATAGTTAAATCCCCTCCAACGGACGTTTTCTAATGTCAATGTACTTGAACTTTGATGGGTTCGTTCGGGAAGGTTTTAACTCTAATTTGAGTAATTCTAAAGGCATTTTACTAAATTGGGAAGCTAAATTTTATAATGAAAAATATTGTTCTAAAAAAGGAACTAAAACGAAAATGCCACGACGAAGGGACATAAATGGAATTTTTTAGAAAAAATCCTTCTTGAAACTTCTTTAAATAGGACGCCTCTTTCTTCTCTCCACTTAGCCAACTTACTTCTACCTAAAAATAGAAAGGAAGACCAGAATTTTTAGGCGCACAAGGGAGGAGGCAAAAGAAGGAGAAAAGACTAAGAAAAAGGTATGAAATCCATGGATTTTCTTAGTTCTTCCTTAAGCAAAGTTGTTCTTCTCCTTCCCTCCTTTCCTCCTATGGTTCTCTTGAAATATTTGGTGCTCTTTTGGGGGTAGAACAGAGAGGAAAAATTCATGTTTAAGGAGAGGCAGCCAAGGAAAGTGAAGAGCAACCAAGAAAAAGTAAGAAAACAAGATAAGACTTTCATTCTTTGGTAGCTTCTTCCTCCCCCTCCTCCTTGTATGTTTCGTCCAATATGAGCCCAATCCCTAGGGGCTGTTTTCCATCTAAAACAAGGAGGGATTAGAGGTTTTAGAGTGCAAGGATTAAGAATGTATCATCAGAACCAAGTAAAAGGCATTAGAAAACAAGATAGAATCATTATGGATTCAAGTGCTCTCTTAAAATTCTGACTTGATATAATTGTTCCTAGACTTAAATGAGTACTTGGATGAGCCTCTAACATCCCTAAGAACCTCCCCATGTGCTTCCTCCATTAAGAAAATAAACCAAAGTCCACAAAGGCCAAAATCCTCCACAGGTTAGGCCAAGAGGGGTTAGCATAGCTAGGGATAGTTTTAAATTTTTCTAAGCCCATTTTTGAGTCATATATGATGAATGAATATAAGAGGAAGCCTTGGAAAAAATTTAGGAAGCTTAAAGAATGAGTTGGTGCCTCATGTTCCATAATATGACTTAAAGAAGCAACATGTATCTAGGCCCTTTATTTTAATTGTGTGATAACTCCAAGAAGCTTAAAAGGAGTCAAGAATCATATATGAAAGAAAAGAATGGAACATAGAATTTATATGATGGGTATTACTTCATTAGGTACATTTTTGGAGTATGCTCTACACTTGCCTCTTAAGAGGATCCTAAACTATAGTCGAAGCAAGTTGTGTGGCCTTAGAACTAATTTCATGAACCTAATTAGCTTTCATAAATTGTGTTTAGGCCAAGAGAAATTATTCCTACACCTTTGTGTGTGTGAGGCTAAGGAAAGGAAAGGAAATCCAAAAGAAAAAGTGTGTGGTTGTATCCAAGCTAGCTCTCTCCACCTTCTCTCATTCATGATTATTTGCTTTACTTATCTTTGAATGTGTGTATGTATATTTTAAGCCATGAAAAATATTCTAGCATGAACTCTTACTCTATAGTACCATGATGATGCATTATGTTTCTAAATGATGTTCATGATGTTTATTTTGATTTGCTTGAGTATGATGAGGCCCAGAACCCTTAGCCATGGTGAGGATGAGCTAAGAACCCTTAAGATTGGTTAAGACCAAGTAAAGAGTCTCCTAAAAGTGAGGTTGACCCCCAAGAGCAAGGTTGAGTCTAAGAACCTCTTAAAGAATGGGTGAGGCAAGTCCAAAATCTACAAGTGAATGGGTGAGGCTAATCCATATACTTGGCAAGCCTATGTATACTATGTGTGCCCCTTTCAAATGCTAAGATGGCTTCTTGAATGTTCATGTTATGAAATATGCCCATGCATGCATTTGTAAGACTTGTTTTGCATCTTTTATGTATGATTGAATGGGAGATGAACTATTAGAATTCTTTGAATCTCATTCCTTCCTCTTCAATGATCTAACATGCTAGGTGGACTAAGAAAGCAAGAGAATGGAAGCCAACTACATGAGAAATGAGAGTTTAACACCAAAGTGCATGGATTTGGCTAATTTAAGGCTTTAGGAACAATAATTAATGTAATCTATTATTGTATAAGACCCATAACCTCTTGAACATTTGTAATTATGTATATATGTGATGTAAAAATGAGAGATTATATTATGTAAATGCTAGAATATAATTTGAGCATGGAATGGCAAATTTTGGTTTCTTAAAGACTTGATGTATTAATACATAAAGGCAAGTGGGATGACCAAATTGAGATGTATGAGGTTTGGGACCATTTGGACTACTCATACAAGTCATAATTATGCTTTTCGACTTGTCCAAGAGGTGCCAAACACCAAGGAAAGCCATTTAGACATTTTGGTCCCTTGTATGGAGCAAGAATTGACCATTTTAGAACCTTATATCACTTTTTGTCCAAATGACCTCTCTTTGATCTAAGATTTGCCATGCATTTAAAGCTTGTTGAGAGATTTTTGGAAAGCTAAAGAACAAAATTTTTAGAGGTCTAGAGAATATTTAATGAATTTTCAAAGTTGGCAAAAATTCTAGTTTTGGTCTGATGCATTGTTCACTTGGTTCGAAAATGATTTCTGTCACAAAGCACTCAAATAATGTCCAATTGCTACAACATTTTATACATAGAAACTAGACATTTCCAGTGACTTGTGCCAACTAGAAGCACCCCATTTGGATGTCTAGATAGGAAGATATGAATTTTTAAAGATTCTGCCTAGTATTAGGCACTCAAACTGACCTTAGATATTGTTTGATTAGGTTTCGAGATCTAGGCGTGCCTGAACTAGTCTAAAGTTATATTTCCCCACTAGCTAAAATCTGTAAATTTTCATATTGGTATCATTTGCATGGATTGGATTTTTGTAGAATTAATTAAACATTTTTGAAATTTGCTGCAGAAACCTATGATAGCACCAGTAGACAGCCAGACCTCTGGACCTTTTTGAATGTCAAACGTCTTTTGTGTTGTGTTTTATGGTATGGACATATTTTTAGCATATATGTATCTTATGCTCCTCTTTGCTTTCCACGAGTTGTAGGCCACTTTTAATGATGAAAATGAGTTGTATTCATATAATTAAATATGAGAATATGATACATGAACTCATATGGTCCATGTGACACCGAATGAAATTTTCATATGCGACGCAATGCTAAATAACACATTATTTTAATGCCATTATTTTCGCCTCTTATGTGAGTTGCATGACGTGTGTAACATCCGATTTTCTAAAAATGAGAGAAAACGTAATAAATGTATCGTACGGTTTCTCCGTAAATGAACAGAATTCACTAGATACAAAAGTAAGTCCCCCGAAATGATTTAGTTAAGGTCCCCAAAAATTTGAGAAGCATTCTAGACTCCTGAAAATAAGAATCCCAAGTTCAGACGAAAAGAAAAATGGAGCTAGAATTAAAAAATAAATTTGAACGAAAGGTTGATGAAACGTAAGGGCATTTTTGTCATTTTGAGCAAATTTTGGAATTCTCACAAAAGGGCTTTTTAAATGAAAGTTTTGAGTTTCTCAGAGTTCTCAGAGGCATTGAAAACCATAGGAAGGCCTGGGATAGCTAAAGCCCCTTCAATGGATGTTTTCTAACGTTGGTTGATCCAAATTTTGACTGATTTATTCAGAAAGGTTTTAGCTCCGATTTGAGTGATTCCAATGGTATTTTATTTAATTGGGGATCTAAATTTTATGATGGAAAAGACAATTCTAAAAAAAAAAAGTTAAAATGAGCCTAAACGGAACAAACAGGCACATAAAGGCAAAATAGTCATTTTGAAAAATTGTAAAAGAGGCTTCTTAAGTAAGATTAAGTGGCATGAAAATAAAGTAAACATATGCATCATTATGTCTGAATGTGATTATAAATGACATGATAATCATCATGTGCACAACTATAGTAATCATGCTATAAATATAGTGATATGTAATTATGATATTTGGGCCATCTTTGTTCATATAAAAAGATGATTTATTAAGAGGAATAAACATAATTTGGAATGAATGTACTCATGTACTATTGTGTACTAGTGTTTGAACGCTATTATTTGTAATTTTGTAGTATGGGATGTATGAACTCAATTATATGACATCCATGTGCATAAATAGCCCAATGCTTGAAAAATCAAATTAAAAAGGTTTTTAATGCTTAAATTTTTGCTAAAATTTCACTACTGTAATAAATGAACGAGTTTAGTAGCACTTTACAAGTTAGAGTGCTACACTATGGGTCAAAGTGCATTTTTGGAAAAATTATAGAGCTGATTTTGAATAATCCAAAAAATTTTAGGGTCAAATTTGAATTTTTAGAAAAATTTAAGGCATTTTTGTAATTTTTCAAAAAATTTATTTCTTTCAATTTTTTCAAAAATAATTAGGATATTCTTTCCTCATTCAAAGTGAAAATTAATTAGGTATTTCACTAGGAGTCAAAGCTTTTTAGAGCCAAATCATTTAGGATTCCAATTTCAAGATTGTTCTAGCTTGCTAACCTAAGATTTGTTTGTTAAATTACTATGCAAATAGCTCCAAAGAAAGGTAGATGGGATGAGACTTTTGAGGCCAACAATACTTTTAGATTTGCTTTTGCTATGGCCCAGAGGAGATTTTATAGTACCATTTAGACAGCAAGAATGGGGTATAGGAGCATGGTTTTGATTTGACAGCTTAGAGGCATCAATGGTATTATCATTTGATGAGTGCCCAGGGCTGGGAGGATTTTTGCAAATAACCATAAGTAGCTATATTATCAATTATTTTTCGGAGTTATATGTGAATGTCCTTAACCATTCAAGAGGATGCTATCTTTTAAAATCTATGCTAGTATTGTTCAATCATTGGATGATCAATAAGGCATTAAGGACTTTGCTACTAGTGCTTGATGATTATGTGGAGATGATGTAGAGAGAGCTGAACTATGAGAGGATCCATTAAGACCTTTATTAGGCTAAATGAAAGGGCTAGTGGTCTACTTACACAAAGCCAATTGAGTTCCTAGTTTCCCAGCTGAAGAATGAGTGCAGGGCATGTTTCTTGATAGTGTTTCCAATGCTTTTGAGCATTGATCCCAGAAGCAGAACAATCACTTTTACAAAAGATCTAGGTCTTGAGAAAATCAACGTTGGGGCTTAAGTTTTCCTAAAAGTGGTTTTATTTTTATTTTTTTACTTATTTTTTGATTTTTTGATTTTTTTTATTTATTTTAGTTTCTTGTTATAAGTTTCATATTTGACATCAATTGATGTGAGGTGGGTAGCTTAATATCAATTGAGCAATTGTTTGTCCTTCTATAATAAGATTATAAACTACTTTATTTTGTTTCTTTTTGTTTGTTAATTATTTTCTTGGAATTTACTAAGAAGAAGTGAAACTAACAACAATCATAGCAGGTAGTTTTTGCATCTTCAATTAAGTATATGGACCAATATTATATATGCAAAATTTGAGAGAGGGAAATAAGATGAAGTTGCTTATTTAGATAAATGTCAACTAAATTACTTCCTCATTGAGATTTTCTACAAAGTAAGGTCAACCAGAATCTCAAGGGAAGAATAATTAGCAAGGTTCGAATTCCAATAAAAATCTAGCCTATTCATGCCCAAAGTGAGACAAAAACTATTTTAGCATAATTTTAAGTCTATATATATAGAAAATGATTTCCCCTGTAATGTATAGGAGATAAATCAATATATATTGATTTGAAAGCATACAAGAGTACTAATTTATCTAAATAATCATTTAACTAAGAAATCAACTTAACTATACTAGTTTTGTCTGTTTTCAAACATTATTCCACCTAAAAAAGAGAAGAAAACTTGTTTCATATCTCAAGTATAAATTAACATCACATTCAAAATTATATCAACATCTATCTGCAAATTGTAGAACACATAATAATTTTAATGGGCATTGCATTTTATCTATCCTCATTTGGTAACACCCCCTACCATTATAGTAATTGAAGTTGACTTCCCAATTCTCTCCTACAGTGTTTTGATATTGAATATGTGATTATTTACTCTTATGGAATGTGTGCTCATGTTAGAATATGAAATATGTTATAAATTAAAGTTTTGCAAAGATCTCCCTGTTGTAATATTTGTATTACCATGTTTTCTATAACTGCGTTGTTTTTTTTCTCATAACTAAATTTTAACATGTACGGATTTAATTTTAATTATCTCTTATTACTATTTTTCATCAATTTTGCAATTTGATTGAAATATTATGTGCCTGTAATTCTTCTATATTTTTTCATGTTAATAAAGTAATTTACAAGCTTTTCATTAACTGTAATCCCTAGTTTTCCATTTAAAGAATTATAATTTGACTTTTTTTTAAATAAAAATTATTTGATTCCTTTTCATACTTAAGGTTTCTATTATTGTTATTATTATTCCTAAAAAACTTATTTTCAATAGAAAAATTTTATGCCAGCTCATCATTTTAATTATCATATTTATCTTCTACTCAATAAATACCATAACTCATTTTGTTATTTATTTTTGTCGATAGAGAATTTGTGTCCAATGCTCCTCTGGTGTATTTAGAATTATTGTCAGTGAAGAGTCAGTGTTTGAACCTAATTACATGCAAACAAAATTTAGGGACCTATTTGAATTTGAAGGCAAACTATAGGGATAAAAAAACAATGAAACCTTTTTATTACTCAATCATACATTAATTATAGTTTGGGTTGCCATGAGTTTTGTTTGTAATCTACCATTTTGTATAATTTGCGTTTGATGTTGGGCTAGATTTATGCTACCATTTCTTATAATAGTTTTTTGGGCTTTCTCTTGGGAATTTTAAGAACTTAAATATAGCATGAGTTTATGTTAAATTCTCTAAGACAGCAAACAAGAAGTGAAAGCAGCACATGTCTCACTAGGCAAGTCTATGTGCACGTTTGTTATACGAGCAAAGCAAGCGAATATTATATATTTGTTCATCCACCTAGAATTTGCCACACTATGTGTAATAACCCAAGATTTTTAGAGACATAGTGAGAGTGGGTAGATTTATTATTATTATTATTATTATTATTATTATTATTATTATTATTTCGAATTAAATTAGTTGGGAGCGTGAGGTTCAAGTGGAAAGATAAGAAGACATGAAGGATTAAATTTAATAATTATTTAGCAAAAACAATTTTAAAATAAGAATAATAAAATAAAATAAAATTACTAAAAAAATTTAAAAATTAAAATAAGCCATAAAACGTGAAGCTAATTTAAATTCACCAGGAGGAAATTATGAATAAACTCTTACCCTTACTCTAGTGATCATAAGATTGGCTTAAAATTCCTATAAACCACGTTCAAGAGCAAGTGAAGCCATTTTTGCTATTTTCTTTCTTTCTTTCCCCTTCTCTTTCTCTTTTCTTGCTGTACGCGCAATAAGTAGGCAGGGACTAAATCACAAATTTCAAAAGTTCTCTAACAACCCCGCGTTCTCTATAATTTCCCGTTAATCCTTTTGCACTTTTTTTCACTTCAAAATGACCGAAGCTTCTCCCCTGTTTCCATTGCTTTTCATTTTCTAGATCCAGCCCAGGAAGCGATCACCAACAGCTCTGCATCTTCACCATTCTGTGGGTGAGTGTTGATCGCGTTCGATCTAGCCCCTCCTTCCTCTCTTGTTTCGGTTCTTAGCATTCCTACACTAAATTTCTCGTGGCATCCTTGCTTCAGCCTCAGTCAAGAATCAAACCCTTTACGGAGCTCTATTGCTTTAAATTTTAGAACCACCCCCCCCCCAAAAAAAATCCTGTGGTAAGCTTCACTATTCTGTAAGAATAAACTCAAAACAATTATATGAGAGTAGAATACCAGATTGATTACCTGTAGAAGACATGGCGATAGATTTAGGATACCCTGTTGATTCTGAATTCCTGAAAGTTTGAAAAGACTAGGGCTTCCTCTGTGATTCACACTCCTTATCACAACTTATAATGGGGTAAGTTATGGAGTTAGAATTTAATATGAATACAGAAGGGACCTAGCCAAGTTTAAATAGAACTTTAGTACCCACCCATTATGGGCCTATGAGTTATGGGCCCGCACTTTTATCCATACTAATCAATTAGATATCCAACCCAAAACAATAAGATCACTAATAATAAGTGGGCCCAAACGTATCTTTCATGGATCATAGATTAGCCCGTTTTTATTCAAAACTAAATAATTGATTGTAACCCACTATAATTCCTACATTCTCCCACTTGGGCAAAATCAATTCTTCATTTTTAAAACTTTTATTTCGAAAACGACTCTCGAGCTAATAACTAATTTTATAATTGTGGCCACATTTTTAAAACAAATGATCCAAGATACGATATCTAATATGACTCCATCCAACTAAAGTCAAGTAACACTGAATCATGACAGTTATCATATCTATTACTGATATTAAACCTTTCATAGTTACAAGTGTCACTGACTCCGTCAACTAGTCATTAGTGTGGAGTGCAGCAAGAAGATAGTATGCCAATGTGATCCAACGGCCTAACTACTATTTTCTTTGTCAGTCCTCACAATTTCTCTCAAGTGCTTTAAAGCCAGAGAAATTGTATGGTTTGTCAAGAAACCATCATGCCTCAACTCCAATATGGTATCAACCACGGGCATAGTGGTCCTAATGATACCGAGTTCAAAATTTTACAATTGATGCATATATACAAAAAATACCAAAAATTTCATTGCATTATCAATTAGCCAAATACAAATCATATGAATGTCAAAAGTGATCCAAAAAGGATGTTCAACATAATAAGAATACAATATAGAACTCAAACTCCCACTAACCAAACATATCAAAAGAACTTACAATGCTCATATTTTCAATATGTCTTCTAAATACAATGGGCCCAAGTTCTTTGGTTAAGGGGTCAGTTAACATAGAATTTGTGTCTATATATTCAATAACTATTTCGTTATTCTTTACTAAGTCTATAATAATTTAAATATTTTAACTTTTGATGTTTAAAAACACTAATAGTTTTATTATTTTGTGTAAAATGCTACAGTATTATTGTCACATTAAATTCTTAGTGGTTGAACAATAGAATTTACAATATAAAGTCCTGTCATTAAACTTCTCAACCTAATGACATGAATAGCAACAACGTAACAACTAATAAACTCCACTTGCATAGCAGAGGGGGTAATTAGAGTCTATTTTCTAATTATTTTTCTACCTTAATTTTTAAAATTTTAAATTTTTCAAGAGTATCATATTTTTCTTTAATTAAATAAAGATAATCAAATCAATAGAAATTATTAATGAAAGTGATAAAGAACCTATTACCACAAATAATATGAGAAAAAGATCCACAAATATTTGTGTAAATAATTTCTAAAAGATTTGAACTTCTAGTCGTACATTTCTTCTTATTCTTAATGAACTTCCTTCTAATACAATCTACACAGGTCTCTAAATTGTCAAACTCTAAGAAAGGTAAAATATCAATTTTAATTAACCTTTTAAATATTTTCTCAAAGATATATCCTAAATGCTTGTGCAATGATAAAAGAAGTTTTTCTTTAATTTTGAGACCCAAATATTTAAAGATGATGAAATATTGTCAAAAAATCAATGATAATTTATATAAATCATCTACTAAATGTCCATAACCAATAATTTGGGAGTTTAATATTAAATTAAAATAAAAACTAAATTTATCTAAACAAAATAGAAATCAAATTCCTCCTAAAAGAAGGTTCAAAAAAAAAATCTTTCAAAATAGTTTCATATCCGGTTGCCAAAACTAAAATGACATCTCCCACTGACTCCAACACTACTTTAAGATTCTCTGCTACCCCCATCTTGCTTTCTCTCATATTTGGTCTCTTCAGGCTCTTGAATTCCTTTAAATTTCTGTTTATTCTCTAACCAAGTCTTGAATCTTGTACAATCATTCTTTTTATGTCCCTTTTCCTTACACCAGAAACACCATATGTTTCTCTTAATGAAAGTTGATTTATGACCTCTTATATCATGACGTTGACCATTGCCTGGTTTCCTTCAACTTTGATCTTTATGGGGAATATTGGATTGATTTCTCTTATGTTTCCAATTACTATTACCAGAATGGGGTTTACCATGGGAAGTAAAAAGGGCTAACTCACAGGATAGGTCACTCTTTTCTTTCTTTAATTTTTCTTCTTCAGCCACACACTTGGTAATGAGGTCATTAATGGTCCACTTCTCACCAAAGGTATTATAGGCAGTTTTGATTTGTGTAAATTCAGCAGGTAGACAGTTCAAGGCATGTGAGACAATGAAATTCTCATTTAGGTCAATGCTATAGGCTTTCAGCTTGGTTTGGACGTGAACCATCTTCAAAATAAACTCTCTTACTCCCTCATTATTGTCATACCTCATATCAGTCAACTTTTTCATAAAATATCCAGACTCAGCGTTATTAGATACTTGGTATCTTTCTCCTAAGACAGTAAGAAATTCTTTAGCACTTGAGGTTTCTGGTAAACCACTAAGTAGATGCTCGAAGATAGTTCTCTTAATGGCAATTAGACTGAGTCTATTGGATCTCTCCCATTTGGCTAAGAACTCTTTCTGTTCAGTTGTACTCTTCTCATTTACTTCAGGCTTACTCTCGCGTAGTGCCAGATCAAGGTCAGCAATTCCTAAGGAGAATTCTAGGTCTTGCTTCCACTTGTTATAATTTGATCCAGTTAAAATCTCAATTGAAGCTGAACAATTATTCATAGAAAATGTAACTGCAAAATTAGAATGTATTAGGATAAACAATGAGGGCAATTTTATACATAAGTTTAATTAAAACAAGCCATCTCAATGAGGCCAACACAATAGCACATTCTCCTTTGGGCAGAATGTACAAATCAAGGTCACCACCTAGATCAGAACCTCAGATGAGTTAATCAGTGAGAATATATTGGGTTTAAATATCTATCCCCTTTAGGCAGATAAATATTTTAGACCAATATATTCCCCATTAACTTCATCCCAAATCAACTCCTAATTATAACATACAATAACCCCCTTTGGGCAGGCTAAAATATGAGATAATTAAAAGTCTTCCTCTAATTACAAAGGAAATTTTACTCATTAATATGAATAATTCCACTTTGGTGATAATTATCCATAATAATTTATAAAACTCCTTGCACAGGAATTACTTGCCCATAATTATGGTACAGCATTTAAAGAAATGAAAAATTATACCCTTACTGTCCATAAACAAATTCTATAGTATTCCCAAAGAGGCTTCATGTAAATCCAATTAAAACAAAATCATATATTTCTTAAAACAAACATATTAAGGTATATATGCAAGGCTTGAGAGTAGACAAATATATATTATAATTTGTGGAGAGTGAACATTATCATAAGGTTCAAAATATAGTAAATTAATTTTATAATATATCACCTTTCAAAAAATTGTCCAAATAAGTATTAAAAAATATTTTATATATTAATATTTATATAAAAAATATTTATAGCAGTCAAAAAATTATGAAAAATATTCCAAAAAATCACATTTGAAATAAGGATTCCAACGCAAAAAACGGCACTGAAAAATTCCATCTATAGAAGCTACACTCTCCCTCACTCTCCAGAAGGCGCGAGTGGGCATGTGTTTTAGCTTCTTCTTCAACCTTGAGCGGGTCAACCCACCAGCAGAATGGGTCACGCAGGACCCGCGGGTTTCTAATCCAGATTTTGCATTTTTAAGTCCATTTTCATCCGATTTTCTTGTGCTTTTTGTTCCTAATCCTATTCTAAATCTGTAGGAACTAAAATCCCCAATTATAATCATGGATTTAGGGGCTTTCTAACTCAAGAACTTCATCATAAAACAGACGGCACAGAGCTTGTGTTCAGGCGCTGTTTTGATGCAATTGTTTTATGTATCTTATTCAAAATTTCATACGAAACATATCCATAGCTAAAGCCTCAACTATAATCCACAAATTTGGATGATTCAATGCATAATTTTCGGTTCAGGAAAGGTCTCCATGGCCGAAAAATTTCGAAGCAAATTGCACTATAATCAACCAAATTTTGATGCAATTGATTTGTGGTTTTCTTTTATATGATCATAAGGAACATTGTATTCGAAAATCATCCATCAATTTATAGTAATTTATGAGATTGAAAATTTAATTCTATAAACCCTAACTATGGATTTCGAATTGAAATTCTCATGGAATTAAAAGAGTTTAACGCAATTGGTGTGTGGTTTTGTCTCCTATCATTACAAGGAACACTATATTCAAAAATTGTACAACAATTTGAAGCAATTTGTGACAATTGAAAATCAAGCTTGAAAACCCTAACCTAAAATTTCAAATTCAAAATTCTCCTTTTATAGTTCACAATAATTTGAATTTCAGGCACTAATTGATTCAAAATTTCAAATTCTACAAAAGCCCCAAGGTTTCAAGTTTCAATTTTTTGAAAATCATCCAATTAAGATTTCAAAAATTTATATGAATGTAAATTATGAAAGGTTAAAATTTGAAGATTGCATTCATGTCTTCAAAACAATTATTAGATTCTAATTCATATAATTAAGGCTCTGATACCAAATGTAAGAATAAACACAAAACAATTATATGAGATTAGAATACTAGATTGATTACCTGTAGAAGACATGGCGACAGATTTAGGATACCCTATTGATTCTGAATGCCTGAAAGTTTGAAGAGACTAGGGCTTCCTCTGTGATTCACACTCCCTATCACAACTTATAATGGGGTAAGTTGTGGAGTTAGAATTTAACGTGAATACAGAAGGGACCTAGCCAAGTTTAAATAGAACTTTAGTACCCACCCATTATGGGCCTATGAGTTATGGGCCCGCACTTTTATCCATACTAATTAATTAGATATCCAACCCAAAACAATAGGATCACTAATAATAAGTGGGCCCAAACGTATCTTTCATGGATCATAGATTAGCCCGTTTTTATTTAAAACTAAATAATTGATTGTAGCCCACTATAATTCCTACATATTCTGCTTTCCTTCCCATCTTAAAGTCATATTTGAAGCATGTTTCTGTCTTCTTCTTTGTGCTTGCTGTCCAGCCTTGAAGATGTGTACTGTGCATGATTTCCTAGCCAAATCTCGCTTGGGAAATGGTCAGGGACCAACCCAAGGTTAAAACACATCTTCCTTCCTCCAAACCCATTCCTAAACATGACACTATCCTTCTTTTATTTCCGAAATTTCTGCACTTTCTCCTTTATGTTCTGCAGCGTTTTCAGCCATAAGTCAGCAACTTAAATGGATTTTCCCACATTAATGTTTTCGCCTCCAGCTTCTTGTCATTTTGGGCCATGGGTATGCCTTAGCCGAGAACCTCCATTTCCTTTTTGTTTCTCCTTAGTCATTCGTTGGTCAGGGGTTTTGTGCAAGGGCTGTAAGTATTAAGTTCGTTGCATCTAAATGCTATTTTCTATCATTGAGGGGGGTTATAGTTGACCCTCACCTTCCATCCTTGACAATTGAATTTCTGCAACTTAATTAGAATCTTCTTTGTAGGGTAGTCAAGCGTGCTATCTGAGGCTTGCGTGAGTCACCCAAAGTCTTCAACCTGCACGCTTAGCATCATAAGGTGAGCTCCAAATTTTCCATGTAACAATGGGAGTTAACTAATTAAATAATTTAAATTTATGTTGGTGTTAAGGATAGCCAAAAATTATGTGGTGAGTCAATTAGGGTAAGTTGAATATTAAATTACGGTAACACTAGAGTTTGCAACAAATTAGGTAAAGAATTTACTTAAGCTAAACATTGTAGGATTAATTTGGAAGAATTTGGCTAAGTGAGACATGAACTAAGGGTATCTAGTGTGGTAGGAGGACTTAACATAGTATATACGTTGAGTTGATGAGGAATTAAAATGATGAGACCAAGTTGATCTTGTTAACTAGGATGAAGTGCTTATTAATGTAACTTCATAATCTTGACCTCTTAAGATAAATGCTAAAACCTTTCAATTGTGGACAAAGTTAACTGCTAATTCAAACTAGTAGTGGTAGCAAATAAACTAAGCTAGGTGTAAGGGACTTACTGGTAGTTAAAAGTCAAAGCTAGTCTAGAATAGGCTAGCCAGATAACATAGGGTGTAAAAGGAAGTTTATGCTTATTTTTTGAATTTATAAGTATTATTGTAATTGTGTATAGAAATGTCTTTGAACCATCCAATTGACGCTGTGTTTGGATGGGGAAGATAAAAAATGAAAGGAGAGAAGAGAAAAGTGGAGAGAAAATATTATCTTCTCACACGTTTGGATCGATGAAAAGAAAACACAGAGGAAAGAAAATTAATTATAAAAAAATAAAATGAAATAAAAGTTTAGTGCGATAATGAAATAAAAAATTAAAGCTAATTATAAAATAATGTTTAAATAATAAAAAATATTATTTAAAAATATAGTCAAAAAAATTTATTACTAAAAAAATGTACATAAATTTAAAAAATATATTATTTAAATAAATTAAACTTTTTAAAAAAATTATTTATAAACTATTATTTTAATATAATAAATATAATTATTTATTTTAATATTTTATAAATATTATTTTTATATATATTAATTAATTTAAGTATAATATATAAATATAATAAATATTTTTTTAATTATTATATAATATATATATATATGCATTGGCACTACAGATAGGATGATATCAAATCATCTTATTCGATCAAATGACAGTCGAACATAATGTCTGACTGCTATTTGGTTGGAGCTTCATTGACTGCAATGCAATCAGTGAAGCTTTTTTTTTTTCAGGTTTTTTATAAAATATATAATTTATTAATTTTAATGTAAAAATATATTTTTATTTTGTAAATTATATTTATTATTAATTAATTTTATAATAATATTTCAAATAATTAATTATAATATTAATTAATTAAATTTCAAAAAAATGTTACTCAAACTCATTTTTTGGAGTTTGCGACTAAATGTAGTCGAAAAAATTTTTTTGACTGTAATGTAATCAGAGTATGTGTTGCGTGTGCCGTTTCCCTCTCAAAATCTATCCATTTTTTGGGAGAAAATTTTTCCGTGGATCCCACCTCTATTTTCACCTCACTTTTTCTCTCCTCTCGACTCTCCTCCCCCATCCAAAAAAGGCATTTTTTATTTTCTCTCGTCTTTTCCCCTCAACTTTTCTCTCCCCCTTATTTTTTGCCCCATTCAAACACGCTATGAGAGATTTGTTAACTGATTGTAGTTTAACATCAAATAGATTGAAAATTGTTCTACAAGCACTGTGAATAAACTATAAAGTTTTTAATTTCTTTTCTTATTTTAAATCTTTCAACTTCTTATTTGCTTCTTGTATGTCGGTTGGAACAGGCTTCTTAGGTAGTATCTTCTTACATGTGAATACTTTAGGTATTAAATATTTTATATTATGTTATGATAAATATGATTATATGATTGAGTTGAATATAAAATTGCATGTTATCTCGCGTGTTCTTTAAAAAAAACGGAAACACTAAAATATTTATCTAGGTTTATTTATGTGAGAATTACTCAATTGAGCTATGGCTCTAAAATGTTATATTTTCAATTGAGGAATTTTATTTTGGAATAATTTATCTCAAAGGTTTTGGTATATAGACTTTGTATATTATATATAAATATATATATATATATAAATATATATATATATATATATATATATAAGATGAGATTGTATAGAATACGGGTTGTTAATAATAGTACTATTACCTTAAGTTCACCTTGGATATTACCATGTAGTTTTTATGATTGAGTACCAAAATGATTCTAAGTTGAATGCCCTTTGATAGTTCATAGGCTCAGCGCTTATGTCTAGATATATGATTATTTATCCTTATGAGTTGTGTGCCAACATTAGTATATATGTTAAAATTTAAAATTCTACATAAACTTTCTTAACAAATGGTTTTTATTAAATTGTTTTTTGTATAACAATCATTTTCTATTTAACATTAAACTTTTAAATGTTTTAATTTAATTATTATTTCTTTTTATCTATTTAATTATTATTCATCTTGATTAAAATATCATATGCTGATACGTTCCTTGCATTTTATTTTATTAATAATGTAATAAACTAATTTTTCATCAACTTAAATCAATTAACATTTTGTTTTTACCAATTATTTAATATCTCATTTTATTTAAAGATTTATAAATTTGAATTTTTGTAAAAATAATTTCATGCTTTTCTATACTTAACATTCTTGTTATTTATTATCATATCAAAAACCTATTTTCATCTAAAAAAAATCCTATGAATCCTGTGCCTGCTCATTTCTTTAATTATCGTTCTTTGTCTTTTACTTATTAAATACTACAACTCATTCCATTATTTATTTTTTGCAAATAGGAAAATTATGTCCAATGCTCCTTTAGTATAAATAAGGAGGATTGTTAATGAAGAACTATCAATCAGTTATCCAATATTAATGAACTATGGCTTTTGTACGTGTGTGTAATTACTCTAGAATCCACTCCACATGTTACAAATAGGATCCTCTCCCTATTATTTATGTTTTGATGTCATTTGACAATTGAGAGTAGAGCTCTCTCATTGTATGTTTGATTGTAGATAATTTGGATGGTCCCAATTTCAAGAGAAACTTGGCTGGATTTATTATAATAAGTTAATTATGACTTTGGTATAAATTATGGTAAGATTGTGAAATTGTGACCCTAATTTGGATAAAACAAACTAATGAATTTGATAATGCATCAAAATTAAACACATATTTGTGTTTGTCAAGCTTACGAGTGCGAAGCCTCCTTGTATTCAATGCCAGTCACATTGTGTGACACTAGTCAACTTTAAAAAATTAAATAAAAAATGTGTAATGAGATTTATATATACATATATATATATATATTCTTTTAGTAATGATTGCCTAATCTATTGTGTGTGTATATATATATATAATTGATTCCTTTTCTATCTTACCTACAATTTTTTAATCAATCTTACCTACAGTTTTTTAATTTGATTGATGACATGGTGAGAAAACAAAAGAAATTATATTGCTAATAGAATAGATATAACGATATAGGATAATTTTTTATTATTTAGTCATTCTTTAATTATATACATGAACACCGAAGGAGCAGCACACGTTATGCAATGGCCCACACATATTCTAATACATTTATAGAGAACAACTGAAAGAGGTAAAACCATATAGAGGCGACTATTCGTGGGTTAACAATCAACATTGTTTCACTAACTGTCCTCTCTTTGCCTTCTTTATTGCCATTGAAACATATATTTTATCGGCTATCACATTCACCCAATGAAAGTAAGCCTATCTACAACTCTTCTTTACTAGTAGAGTAGAATCATTTTTTTTTTTCTGAATCATTTTCATCTCTAGAGCCTTTTCTTCCAGGAACTCGATTAAAATGATCATCAAGGCACTTATTTGGTTGCGGAAGTTTGCAGAGATAAGCATTGCCAATATAAATATATGGATCATTAAGACTCAAAAACTTATTTTCTCTTGGAATTGGTCCTAAAAAATTATTCTATGATAGTTTAAAGTTGCCTAGTGTAATTAGAGAGGACATGTTGCTTGGAAGTATGCTTGAAATTGAAGTTAGTTATGAGAGATGTCAAAGATTCAATTGATCTCATATATATCCCCTAGGGATTTCACTTTCAAATGAATATTTGATAGGCTTAAGCCATGTAGTCCAATGAGCCAAGTCATTTCTTCTACAATCAACCCAACCAAATTGTTATTTATAGCAAAGCGGGAAGGCTACAATGGTCAATAACAAAGGGTGTTAGTAATAAATAGGCTATAAGGAAGGCTTGCAACAAGTTAATCTAACTCTACAAATAATCAATATCTTATAGAATAAGTTAACCTATCTCCATAAGTAATCCATATCTTCTAATTAAGAGAAAAAAAAAACCAAGTTCACAGAAAACTAATTCAAGCCACAAATAACAAAAAACATGACAAGTTCTTTATATATATATATATATATATATATAAGAACAAAGATTACATAAGCTAAAAGTGCACACGATATTACAATTACCACACACATATACTAAAACATTTTGTGGCTAAAATAAACAGACAAAATATAAAGGAACATAGATACCAGTCAACCATCAAGATGATTTTTTAGCACCCTTTTTAGCTTTGCTACTTTTATTACAATGGTCACATATATTTCATCAGCTACATCATCTACTCGTCGAAAGCAAGCATGTCTCCAACTTTTCTTCAATAGTAAAGTCCCAATGACTCCCCAAAAGCCAATTGCAAACCCAACAGCTGCCACAACATATAACCACACTTTTTCAAAATCATTATCATCTTTAGGGCCTTTGCTTTCATGAACTTGATCAACATCATCACCAGGGCACTTATTTGGAAGTGGAACTCCACAAAGATAAGGGTTGCCAGCATAAATACCTTGGTCATTTAGAGTCAAAAACTGATTTTTTGTGGGAATAGGTCCTGAAAGATTATTGTATGACATGTTTAAATAGCTTAATGAAGTTAGAGTAGACATACTATCTGGAATTCTACCAAAAAATTGGTTAGAAGAGATATCAAAGGATTCAAGGGATCTAATACCTCCTATCATTTTAGGAATCTCTCCTTTCAAATGGTTATGTGACAGATTTAAGCCATGTAGTCTAGTGAGTCGATTTATTCCCTCAGGAATAAATCCTACCAAATTATTATAAGATAAATCCATGTTTACCACAAACTTCAAGATTTTGATATAATCAAGTTCTATCCCTTTCACAACTTGTTTAACATCCTCGGTAGGCCACTCATCAATGAAGTCAGTTGTAAAAAAATTGAAATCAAACTTTATTTTGGCTTCATTGGACAAGTTGGATTTAGTCATTCCTTTAAGATTGCCAATGCAGTGAGGTATTGGACCTATTAAGTTATTGCTCGCAAGGTCCAAGATTTGAAGTGACATGAGTTGACAGAGCTGTGAAGGAATGCTACCATTCAACTTGTTTTGTCGCAGTCTAAGAATTTGTAATAAGGGAAAAGTGTCCCCTGTCCATGGCGGTATACTTCCAATAAATTGATTCTCACCAACATCCAAAATTACCAATTGCTTTAAATTTATCATAGACAGTGGAAGCTCCCCTTGAAGACTATTATTGTTCAAATGCAACCATAATAATGAGGATAGATTGCCAAATGTTCTTGGAAAAGCACCCGATAATTTGTTGGATGACAAATTTATTTCGTCCCATCCTTGATTATCCCTCCAGCAATCTGGTATTTCTCCGGACAATTTGTTCTTTGAGAGATCAAGTCGACACAAGTTGACAATTTTGCACATTGAGTTAGGTATTGAACCATTTATAAGGTTATTTCCAAGAAGCAAGTACAGCAACCCAGGCATTATATCAACAATATTTTTAGGCAGTGATCCCTTAAGTTGGTTACCTAAGAGATTCAAGATTTTGAGTTTCTCAAATGAAGACCATCCTTTTATAGTGGAAATTGTTCCCTCCAAATTATTTGAAGAAAGATCTAATTCAACTAGATTCACAAGTTGGCCAAAATTGTCGGGAATGTTACCATGTAAGTAATTATTGGAAAGACCAAGGTATTCTATATTTACAAGTTGACCAAGGCCTTGTGGAATGATGCCTTTGAGATGATTATTTGAAAGGTCAAGTAATTGCAGATTCACAAGTTGTGCAAGATTGTTTGGAATAACCCCTTCTAATTGATTGCCAGAAAGACGCAAGAAAGTTAGATTTACAAGTAGTGCAAGGTTATCTGGAATGGATCCATTTAAATGATTGTTAAGTAGTTCGAGTGTTGTCAAGTGCGACAATTTTCCAAGAGAAGAGGGAATGGGACCAGAGGATGAGGTTTCCGATATATGAAGGTCTTTGAGATTTTCAAGTTTCCCTAACCAACTTGGTAAACAGTCTTTAAATTCATTAAAGCTCAAATCAAGTTGCTCTAGATCATACTTGATGCATCCAGATAATTCATAGCTTCCGAATACTTCTCCTTGGAACATGTTATTTGAGAAATCTAAACTTTTTAAGTGGCACATGTTTCTTAGAATTAATGATAGAGAAGATTCTAAAGTAGTGAGATTATTTGAGGCAAGGGATAGGTGGTGAAGATTGTTTAGCTTACTTAACCATGATGGAACAGAACCTGTAAGATTGTTTGAAGAAAGGTCAAGGACTCTTATGGAAGACAAGTTTTGGAGAGCAAGAGGAAGTGGACCAAGAAGTACATTTTGAGCAACATCTAGTTCCACAAGGTTATCAAATTTACTCAACCATGGTGGCAATGAACGGAGATTGTTGAAAGAAAGGTCAAGGTCTCTAATAGAAGTCATGTTTTGAAAAAAATCAAGACTTTGACTTTCAATTGCATTGTAAGTAAGATCAAGTACTTGAACCCTGGGAATGTAGGAGAAATTAAGAGAGTGTCGAGGACGGATCAAGTTATGAATTCCACACTGAGCTAAGTGTAATTGGGATAAAGAAGGAAGCATGTAAAATACCTGGAATGAATCGTGTGCTTTCCCAAGGTCAACACCACGCATGTCAAGGTCTTGCAGTGACTGAAGCCCAGAAACCCAATTCATGTCATTGAGTTGGAAATCATTGAAGCTAAGATCAAGATGGTGTAGGTTGGTGAGGTTGCCAAGATTATATGGAATTCTCCCACTAAAATTAGATCTAGAGAGAGAGAGATATCGTAGTTGATGCATAAAAGCAAAGAAGAGGGGAATTAGAGTGGCATGAAATTGGTTTCCACTCAAGTCCAAGTAACTCAAGCGTTCCAATTGCATAAGAGATGGATCAACATGTGAAGCTCCCAGAGATTGTTGGCTAAAGTCACAAAATTCATCAAGTGAGCTATAACATGGATTCCTTAGATCAAGCTTGAGAACATGGCCAGTAAGGTTGTCACAAGCTATGCCATTCCAATGGCAACAATCATTGGAATTCCAAGAAGAAAGCCTATTTGATGGATCAATAAAGATTGCCCTGAACTTGAGAAGAGCTTGCCTCTCTCGTTCTAAGCATTCCACACTTGAATTTTCACACAAGCATAATTGTGTAA
The DNA here is from genome assembly GCA_026724425.1 of Erythrophleum ivorense. Lineage (NCBI taxonomy): Eukaryota > Viridiplantae > Streptophyta > Magnoliopsida > Fabales > Fabaceae > Erythrophleum > Erythrophleum ivorense. The sequence continues at coordinate 36,609,246 of JAIUCV010000008.1, forward strand.
TTCCAGACAACAAGAAGAGAATAGCAAAACCGACACTTAGGGATCTACCCATGTTTTGTCTGAGGATTAATGTGGCTTTTCTTCAACACGGATAACTCTTATATATAATGTATGCTATGCGATTTTACTTGTGGTTGTGGGTTAATATTTTGACGCAGCGATTTCACTCTTTATTAGAGTGGACCAAGTCACGGAAGACTATCTCTGTACTTCCATTCATGATGACATGCTGTCACTTTCTTTATGGGAAGTGGATCTTGACTATTGGGAAAATTGGTGTGAGCGGAGTCTTAGAAGTCATTGAATGGCACGCATTTTCTGGTTGCCTTTATTGATTGATGGATACAAGATGATCGTCCCGTTTATATAAAGTAAACAGCTAATTAGATTGACGCTGGAAGTAACCATTGTTTCATTTTGAATACAATGAATTTGTATAATATTTTCATATTCAATTTGGTCAAATAATAAGATATTGGAAACGAAAGAACGGCAATTGACTTCATTCAACGCTTGCAGTTGAAAATATATGTTCCATCCTCTAACTAAATTTTATGTTTCATGTCAAAATACTATTTGACAACAATATAATAAAATAATGGTAAATTAATTATATTTTGATTAACAACAGTGATTTACGGTTTACGGTTCATCATATATTATAAAACTAAATAAGTATTTTTAAAAATTTAGAAACGTACAGCTATATATTTTAATTTAGACTTTTAAAAACTAAAAAATTTTAGTATTTCTTATTTTTGAAGTCATAATAATTTGAAAATATTTCCTAAAATGCTTACTGGAAGCACTTGTGATTTTATAAAAAAAGAAATACAAAATAAAGTGCTCCACATTGAATAAATTTCTTAATTACAAAAAATTAACTTAAGAAATAGCTCCATTAAAATTTTTGATTGTCAAGTAAACGCATAGAATGAGTACCACACGTCATTTTACATGGTCAGGGGGATTATCGTTCCACTTTTCATGACATTTCTATAGAGATATTTCCTGCAGTTCTTTGCCAAAAAGTAATAAACTAGTTTTAGGTTAACGAAAAAGTAACAGTAAAAAAAATATTTACCAAAGATTAATAAAAACTTTAAATTTGGATCCTCACCGTCCAAATATAGGAACTGTAACATGGAATTCGGATGTCCACCAAATATTAATTTTATTTTAATTTTTACAAGGATGCATCCGAATTTTATCTAATATTATTTTTTTAATATTTGAATGATTCCATCAAATATACTTGGAAATTTGGATGCATAGCATCCTACAGAATTCCCTTCAAATTACAATCTTTTAAAAAATTTCAGAGAGTGGATATTTAAAAATTTTCTTCTTTTTTTGTTATATTTTTATTATAATAAATTAAGGAAAAATTAAGGAAAAAATTTATTTGTGTAAGCAATTATAGCCATTGAAATACTAAATGCTATTCTATACAAAAATGAAGATGAGATGTATGTACAAATAAATAATTTTGATTTTAAAAAAATTGTATCTTAACCTACATTCACTATAGGAAATGTGAGTATTTTTAACTCATAATTTTCGACAATCATTAATTTTTTGTTGAGAAAAGTTAATTTTACCTTTTTTCTTCCTCCAAAATTTTGGCTACCCATGCTAAGTTGGCAATTTTTTCAATTCCCACTTTTATCGACTCACATCTAAAGAGTATGGGAGACTTGCAGATCGTGAGAGAGAGGAAGAAGAAAGACTTTGATTCTCCTCCAACCGTGGATCCTCAATTCACTTAGCCACTTGCCATGTCTCTGTCCTAAACCACGTTGCCTACACCGTCAAACTCATCTAAATTGCACTTGCATCTTTGCATCTCTCCTCTTCTAATTTGTGTCTTATCCATTTTAATGAGAATGTAGCATGCTCTTTTTCAATGGTAAGTTCCATATAATCTTTTTCCTTCCCTTTCCTATCGATTAGATTTGATTTAGAATTAGGAGATCAAAGAATCTAGTTTAGGGTTTAATTTGTCATATTGAAATTGAATAAGTTTGATTAGATTTGTATATATAGTTCCATTTAATCACACTCTTAAATCACCTTATAGTGTTAGTAAAAACTATCTTAACTAGATCGATTTGTATGTATGGTTCCTTTTTTTCATTGTGCATAAACTATAGAGTTTTAGGTTCTTCTTTTTTTCATCTTTTAGTTGATTTTCCTTGATTTTCTCCACTTACTACTTTAGATTTTTAGTCATATTAGCCAATCTCCATGCTATATGAACAAAGTAACCCAAAGGCCAATGTTCCAAGGGCTTTTTTATGTGAAAGTATGATGGTTTGAAATTGTATTTATGTTCCTTGCTAATAAATGCTAGTTTTATATACATGAATCCTCCAAATTTTGGGTTTTTAATGATTAAATATGACTTTTAGATTTTAATTAGATGAGATTTTATTTTAACAGTCATTTTTGCACTCTAGGAATTTAATTGCAAAATTAATGAATTTTAATGCATAATTTTATCTTAAATAATTCATACTTTTGTGCAGATTTTAATGGGCAAATGATGTTTGAATGAGAATTTGATTTAAAAAAGAGAAGAAGAAGAGATGAAGGCTTCATGTGTACAATTTGAGGGAAAGAATAAATGGTTCATGTCTTTAATGAATTTTTGGAAAATGAAAAAAAAAATGGGGTAGGAGAGCAGCACACTTACTTGAAGCCCATTCTTCAATACTCATACTCATTCATGTACAAGGGAAGCTCCCACACACTCACACATGGATAGCCACTAAATCACACATATGCATGCAAGCCACAAGCAAAAGTTATGTGAGAGGCCATGGGTTTTAGAAGGTCCAGTAGGTAACCATATTAACACGTTTTTACATGGTAGTTGCAGAAGAAAAGCACGGGTCTTGAAGGAGGCTACCAGGAGGCTCGAGTTTAATGGAAGAAACACGTGGAATGGAAGGCTGGATAGAATGTGGAAAAGGCTGAAGCTATGGGTTTTTTTATGAGAAGGCAAATGAAGAAACAAACTTGTGCTCAAGTTCTACATGCATGTAAGCAAAATAGAGGAGAGGAAGATGCACAAAGGAGAAGCTACAAGAGAAGAAGCCATGTTCTGGATTCGAAGAAAGAAAGAAGCAACGTGACTAGAAGCAATAAAGGAAGACTCTCATGTGATTTAAGAAACATGAAACTTGAGATTGACGTGGAATGGAAGCTGAGAACAAAGAAAAGGAAAGTAGAACGAGTGAACAACAGCTACAGTCTTGAGTTTCACGTGGGAAGGATTCAAGAAGAATGAACACTTGAACAAGGAGCAGAAGGAGCTGAGAAATGAAGAGCACGACAAGAAAAAGAGTTGGAAAATACATACAAATAGAACGTGTAGAGAGGAATGGAATGAGCTGAATCACATGAGAAACTTGGGTCTAACGAGAGAAGGCTGGAGCTAAGGGTTCGATGAGAGACAGAGCTATGGGCTGATTTGTATTAATGAAACACGTGAATGGAGCATGCAGACCCACACTTATACACTCATGAAGGAACACGTGGAGCTGATATGGAAAATGCAAAATAAGTAGCACATGATTAATAATGGAATAAGATGCACATGCTTCTCGCGAGGGAATTAAAAAGAACACACTCGGGTAGGGGGAGTCCACGCCATTCATCGAATAAAAATCATGTCACAATCATGCTACGGAGGCAATCTATTCGCAATTCATCGTCCATTACTCATCCTAACGCACACTCCATCATTCCACATTCACTCCATCCTTCATCCATTCCACTTTGTCCAACAGCCTCTCATCCTCCATTCCCACTCCATCTCCTTCCATTCAAATGAAGCTCTAATTTCCCTTGAGGCTAGTTAGAAGGAAGACCCTTGGAGAAGCTTGAATCCATGAAGAAAAACATAAAATTTTGGCTAAGATTTTTCTTGATTTCCTATACTTTTTCTCTGTCATATATTATCTTGGTTAAGTTGTATTTGATGGGAAATTTGTATAATTGTAATTGGTGGCTGGTTAGACATTAATTAGGATACTTTTTGTTGATTAATCGATTGGATTAAACATGAATTTTTCATTATTCTCTAATTTTTCATTTATGCCATGAAGGTGTTTGATGAAATTTATGAGTGAAATTATGTGCTTGATTGTTTGATTTGAGGATTCTTTGGTATTTAGTTGGTTAATCAAACATCTTTGGATGATAATTTAGAGGCTAATTAATATGATAATCAATCAAATTGAGTGTTCATTGATCTTAAAGACAAGAATTGGCGATTTAATGCAGGATTAAGGTTTCAATGCAACATTACTTTGTTAATTTCTTAATTCTTGAGTGGTAACCTAAGATAACTTGTTATGGATATAATTAGGGACTCTTAGACCAGAATTAATCACAATTGAATTAGTATAAGGATAGTGGATACCAAGGGACAAATCCAAAGCTAGTCACAAGCCATTATCAACCATAATTCGTGCAATTAGGTAGAGTTTAGGAACTTTATTTCAATTTAATTCTAGTCAGTCTATTTAGATCAAAACCCTCCTAAAATTAGGTAGTTCTGGATCTTTTAACACTTAGAAAATCAAATTAAATATTGAATTCCATTTCCAAGGGAGATGACCTAGGTTGTGCCACTAACTATAAATTTAAATTTTGATGATTGTGTCGCGCAACCCTCAAAATAAAACTAGGTTGAAAAATATATAGTTAGTGGCACAACCTAGGTCATCTCCCTTGGAAATGGAATTCAATGTTCAATTAGGTTTTCTAAGTGTTAAAGGATCCTAAAAGTTATTTAAGTTAAGGGGGTTTTTGATCTAATTAAATTGAGTAAAATGCAATTGAAATAAAGTTCCTAAATTCTACATAATTGGATGAATTATGGTTTATAATGAACTTGTGACTAGCTTTGGATTTGTCCCTTGGTATCCACTATCCTTATCCTAATCTAATTATAATTAATTCTAGCCTAAGAGTCCCTGTTTGTGTCCAATACAAATTATCTTAAGTTACCATGCAATAATCAAGAGACAAACAATTTAATGTTGAATTGAAACCTCAATCCCATATCAAATTGCTAACTCTTGTCATTAGGATCAATGAACACTTAAATGAGTAATTAATTGATCAATTAGCTTCTAAATTAATACCCTAGGATATTTAATTAACTAATTAAACTTAAAGGAATTCTCAAATCAAATAATTAAGCACACTAATTCTCACAAGCATTTTATCAAACACCTTGATTGCACACTTGGAAAATGGTAGAAAATGAAAATGTTGAATTGAAACCTCAATCCCACATCAAATTGCTAACTCTTGTCATTAGGATCAATGAACACTTAAATAAGTGATTAATTGATCAATTAGCTTCTAAATTAACACTCTAGGATGTTTAATTAACCAATTAAACTTAAAGGAATCCTCAAATCAAATAATTAAACATACTAATTCTTACAAGCATTTTATCAAACACCTTGATTGCACACTTAAAAAATGATAGGAAAATGAAAATGTTGAATTGAAACCTTAATCCCACATCAAATTGCTAAATCTTGTCATTAGGATCAATGAACACTTAAATGAGTGATTAATTGATCAATTAGCTTCTAAATTAACACCCTAGGATGTTTAATTAACTAATTAAACTTAGAAATCCTCAAATCAAATAATTAAGCACACTAATTTTCACAAGCATTTTATCAAACACCTTGATTGCACACTTTGAAAATGGCAGAAAAATGAAAATCCAACACTTAATTCATGCAAGTAATCATTCAAAAGTCTCCTAATCAATGTCTAACCAGCCATCAATCATAAACTACATCAACCTCAATCATTTACAAGCTTGACCAAGCAAATAAAAAATTAAAATTGATATAGAGAGAGAAGAAAATAAAATGAACTCTTAGCCAAAAATTCCTTTGATCTCTTGGATTCAAGCTTCAACTTAAGAGTCTTCCTCTTAGCTAATCACAAGGTGGATTAGAGCTTCATTTGAGAGGAGATGGAATGGTAATGGAGGATGGATGAGAAAATGGCATGGAGAGGATGGTCTCTGCACGAAGGATGGAGTGAATGACAATGGGATATGACTCAATGCATGGGATGAATGCATGATGGATTAATGGTTCTTGACCCTAGTCTCCAGCCTCTCATGTGCTCATCATGTGCTTAATTTATTTTTGTATACATACTCAGCCATTGCCCAGCTCATTAACTCTTTTGTTTCACATTTATTTAGTCCGTCCTCTTTCCTATGTTTTTCCCTCTTCTCCACGTTCTACCTATGTGTATTTCTTCTCCTTTATTTGTCACGTGCTTATTTAATCTCCAGCCCAGGCTTCCATGTGATTCAACTCTCTTTCACATTGTTTTCATGTTGCTGTCCAGCCTCTTCTCTTCCCTTATTTCAATTGTTCTTTTCACATTTTGTAGCTTTTTCTTGTTGACGTGGTTATAGATAATGTGCTCCCTTTTTGTGTTAGCTTGCAGCTCCCAGAACTCGTAGCTTCCTATGCAGCTCATGCAAGCTTCTTCTCGAAAGCTCCTTCAACCTAGCTAAAAACGTAGCTTCTTCTCTCTGTTTTTGCTTCTCTTTTTTTTTTTCTCATCCTACGTTTTGCTTCTTGCTTGAACCCGTGTGTTTATTCCACCATTCTAAACTCATGGCTTCTTCCCTGTTCAGCTTGTTTTCTACTATTCACAAATTACTCTCCTTTTATTCCACGTAAAAACTATAGCTTGTACTACTTCTTACTTATATAGCTACTCCTTCATTTAACTTAGCTCCAACTTCTTCATTTAACTCATGTTTTCTTCTTCTCCTTGATTCATCCACCCAAGCTCGACCTCACTTCCACATAGGCTTCTCTTCTGCTCCAGCCATATTCAACTCATGCAACCCGTGGCTTCTTTTCTTCCACGTTATCCACGTTCTATTCTTCTCCTCTGAACATGTAGCTTCTGCCTTATGTATTTGTGCCACATGAATGATGTGAGGCCTCCTCCTTAAGTGTGAACCCATGAGTGGTGGTGTGCTTGAGTGATTTATGAGTGAAAGTGTGAGAGTGTGATGATGCATGCTTCTTGTGTGAAGGTGCTACAATGTGTAGGCATGGCTGGTAAGTGTATGAAGCTCATGGCATTATATGTGTAATCTTGTAAAGAAGCTGCCTACATGGAATGGCTGAGTTAGTGGAGTGTATAGCATTGACTCGTGAGAATGTGATGACTACGTGCTATCCCTTGCATGAGTGTATTAATGTGGCTGAAGTGAATCAACATGGAGAATGGATGAATGATTAAGTGTAAGTGTATTCAAGTGAGGGAAAGGAAGGACTTAATTTCTTGAAGGTGGATGCATGCTACATGTTAGTCTTGTGAAAGTGCCATGTGTGATTGGATGAAGTTGAAAGTGTGAGTGGGTGAAAGTCTATGTGGATGAATGAGTTCTGCATCTTCTTCCATTCAACCATAGCTTCTCCTTCACACTTCTTTAAATCAAATTCTCATTTAAGCTTCGTTGGCCAATTAAAATCTGCACAAAAGAATGAAAAGGATGAAATCAGAATATTCACAAAATTCATTCAAAATGATTTATGCATTAAAATCAATTATTTTGCAATTAAATTCCTAAAGTGCAGAAAATGGCTACTAAAATCGAATTTTACCTAATTAAACTCCTGAAGCTATATTTGCTCATTAAAATGCTTAAGTTAGGAGAATTAAAACATATAAAAATCATGCTTATCACTTGCTCAAATATGGAAAAGGAGTGTTGGAGTGACAATCTGTGAGGTGCATATGATTTGTTAGCCATACCACTCTTTCTTGTAGGTTTACCTTTCTATTGATGCTGTCATGAAAGGCTACTTTAGGCTCTATTTTCTTTAAGTAAGAGAGAGATCTTTAATATTTTAGATATGCTGTTGAAATTTTGCATCAACTACTTATGTCTTTATGCATTATATAGACTACCATCATATAGGTGGTGATAATTGTTTTAAGTTCCTGTATTTACGAGCTAATGAAAACTGTCTTTTAAATTGGTGGCTTTGTTTGAAAATAGGAGGAAAAAAAAAGATGTATCTAGTTTTAAGATAAAATAAATTGCAAAGAATGTGTTATATTTTTTTAGCATTTTGAGGTGACATATTTTAGACCTTTTGTCTTTGAAATTTTAATAACTGGCACCTATCTTAATATGTTGCTATCACAACAAAAGCTTCAGAACACAATAGTATGAGAAGTTCTTTCCTCTGCTCATCTCTTTCGTTTGCTACAGAACACAATAGTCATCCTCCTTCTGGGGAGGACAAACAGGTCATCTCTTATGATATACATATACTTTTATAATTCATGTATAAAATAACAATGCAACTACTTAGTTTTGTTCACTTTTCCCTTATAAAATGTTGAAATATTCAATGGGAAAAGAAAACACATCCAAAATTTTGACAAAGATAGCGTAATTGTCTCTAAAAGACAAGCACTCTTGTTCTATACATATGAAATCCCTCTATAGCTATTCTCTTCTCGTTGAATTGGTGTATGAGTAATCCATTTAAGGAACCAAATTATTTCAATATACACTTTTGAATGTCTAAAGACAGTTAATGCTAACATAATAATGATTCATATACTTATCTCACAAGATTTTTTGTCTTGTAAAAAATGAGGTGTCATTTGTGGAAGACAGGGATGGAATTGCTTGCATTGTTACTAGGGTTGAAAGGTGATTTATTAAATTATTACAACCTTGGAAATAAAATTGGCTTTGATTTTATACAATTAATATGCTTTTAGTTTCTTTACAGATGTCTTAATGCTCTGAAAGTCTTACATCCCAATGACAACATTCAAGTTTGTGTTCTTAACCAAAAACTCATTTAGATATTGAAAAATGTGATTTTAAGGAATTAATCGACCTAAATTTTTCCTAAAAATGGTTATTATATATCTAATTTATCCCCCATGTTCAAGCCTACAATATTGCGGCGAGAGTCCTTTTTTTAGGTTTAACTTGGTTATTTCTTAAGATGGCTGAGTGGCTTGTCGCGCAACCCTCAAAATAAAACTAGGTTGATAAAATATGTAGCTAATAGCATAACTTAAGTCATCTCCCTTGGAATTGGAGTTCAATGTTTAATTGAGTTTTCTAAATATTAAAAGACTCTAAAAATTTCTAAACTAAGGGGGTTTTGATTTAATTAAACTAAGCAAAATGAAATTAAAATTAAATTCCTAAATTCTATCTAATTATATGGATTATAGGTGAAAGATGGACTTGTGACTAGCTTTGGATTCGTCCCTTGGTATCCACTATCCTTATCCTAATCTAATTGTGATTAATTCTGGTCTAAGAGTCCCTAATTGTGTTCATAACAATTTATCTTGGGTAACCACTCAAGATTCAAGAGATTAACAATCTAATGTTGAATTGAAACCTTAACTCCACATTAAATTGTCAATTCTTGTCTTTAAGATCTTGAACACTCAATTTGATTGATTAACTGATTAATTAGCCTCTGAATCATCCTAAATATTTAATTAACCAACTAAACATTAAGGAATCCTCAAATTAAACATTCAAACACATAATTTCACTCATGTATTTTATCGAACACCTTCGAAGCACACATAGGAAATTAGATAATAAATTGAAATTAATCAATGTCTAATGCAATCAATTAATCAACAAAAAGGTTCCCTAATTAGTATCTAACTAGCCACTAATTTTAATTACACAAATTCCCTATCAAATACAACTTAACCAAGATAATATTTGAAATAGAAAAAGTGTAGGCAAATAAAGAAATCTTTAGCCAAAATTCTAAATTTCTCCATGGATTCAAGCTTCTCCAAGGTCTTCTTCCTTGCTAGCCTCAAGATGGATTAGAACTTCATTTGAGTGGAAAGAGATGGAGATGGAGATGGAATGGAGTGGAGAGGGCGAAAGGATGTGCTGGACGAAGGATGAATGTGGCTGAATGAATGGTTGAAGGGATGGATATATATAGGCGAGGGTTTCCTGAATTATAGAGGCGTGAATGGAATGGATTATGGGTTTGAATGGATCAGAGGCGTGAATGAAGTGTAGAGGAGTGAATGAAATATACTCCCTTCCTCATTAAAAGTCACGTGCTATTCTTTCTCTGTAACTCAGCTTCTTCTTTACGTGGCTTCTTCTCCCAGCTAGCAACTAATGCTTCCTCGTGCTCTTCTCATGAATCCAATAATGAACCACGTTGCTTCTTCTCCAACTCATGTGCTGCCTTAATGTTCCACGTATTTTCCACGTAAGCTTCTGCATGCAGCTCATTCTTCTCTCTTTCCTTCACCACGTTCAGTTTCTTGATCCAGCGTCTTCCTTCCCACAAGTTAGCTTCAGAATTTCTTCATCGTGATACTGTACGTGTTTCTGGATGTGTGTATAGGTGTGGGCCCCGCTATTTATTTTATTATATTCTACATGAATTCCTTCTACTGTTTCTGCAGCTTCTTCATGTTATCCATGAATCATGCAGCTCGTTCTCCTCGTTCAGCCAGAGCTCCCTTGTGCTTCATTTGGTTCTGCACTTCTTCTCTACCGAAGCTTGAGTGAAGATCTCGTGCTCCTGGTTCCTTTATTTCTGCTCGCTTTTTAACATGTTTTCTTCCTGCTTCTGCATACGTTCTGCTCAACTGGTGCTTCCTCGTTCAGCTCGCTTTTCTCGAGCTAAAGATGTAGCTTTTTCTTCGTTTTCAGCTCCATCGACTTCGTGCAGCTCCTCCATACCTAGTGCCAATCCTTTCTTCGTGTTCTTTCTTCAGCCACTAACTCGAAGCTTCATGCATGGTTCTGCTTTCCACATTGCTTTCTTCGAATCATGCAACTCTTCGTGGCTTCTTGCATTTGCTGCTTCTTCACGTGAAGATTCTGCATGCATGTAGTTGACTTGAGCTGCCCCTTCCTTGAGTGTTACGTGAAGATGGAAGTCTTTGTGTGAATATGCTGCAACATGGAGTATAGAAGCTTGTGTGAGCTTATGTGTGTCTTCCACGAGAGAAACAAGGGAGTTGGAGCTGACTTCTTCTTCAAGACCCATTGCTCCTATTTAAATGTTATTTTATTCTTCCATTCCAACTCCATTGCCCATAAAAAATCTACAAAAGTAATAGGAAAAATGTCCACAAAATTATTTGAAATAAAATTGAGCATTAAAAACCAATAATTTGTAACTTAATTCCTCAAATATAGAAAATGGCTACTAAAATCAAATTTCATCTAATTAGACCCCTAAAGCCATATTTGGATACTAAAATACTTAAGATAAGGAGAATAAAACGTATAAAATATCATGCTTATCAATGGCCTTAACTGATAAGATGACTTATGTATATATAGTTGGAATAACTAAGTAGCTGTATATGCTTCTTGTAGTCGAAATAACTCTATTCTATGAGGCTTTTGGTAAGGAAACTCTATTATATGTTCAAGGATTTCAACTTCCTTCGTTGGTTGAGGATCTTAATGCATAATTTTGAGTATTTTGAAATTATTTTTTTTAGATTTTTGAAGTAGAGCTTCTTTCTTGAATTTTTTTTAGATAAAAATTTCTTTCCATTATTGCATTTGAAAAAAAAAAGGACCGTCTGAATTATTAAAGCAATAGAGGTTTAGTTTTAGACTTACTTGTTGAAGTATATGCTTTTTCTTTTAGCCTAGTACATTTTTTAATGAGTAATTGATAGCATTTGATGTATGGCTTGACCATTGTGCAAATTAAAAAATATTGTCATATGGCATTTTTCTTATAGTGCATCCTTTTTCAAAACTCAAATGTTTTTGTTGTTGATGTGGTTATTGTTACTAATTCAATCTCCTTCTTCTTCTTCTTCTTCTTTTTGGTAGATTGGAGGCTAATGAGCTTTGCATATGTAACGTTAGTTTTCGCTTATGAGGAACACTTGAGCATGGAGAATTTGTTGGAAAGTAGATAATATTTTAATTATTTTGAATTTATTTTGTAAATATTTAAGTTGACATAAATTGAGTTTTATATTTTAAATACTTTTGTAATTAATACATTACTCATATGTAATATTTGAATAAAAAAAATTTTGGTTGATGGTACATATTCAAGTTTTGGAAAATATTTGTATTGCCTACTTTAATATAAACATGAGTTGCTTAACAATATAAAAAAGAGCAATGTAGAAGAAATATGGAGTAAAAATTACTCTTGATGTTTTTCTTAACAGACAAAATTGTAAAAAATGTAGTCTATGACTATTATTTTTAGTGGCTGTTGAAATTGTGTTAAAATTTGATAAGAATATTTTCGACAGTCAATAATTGTCAAAAATACTTTAAAATTTTTATTAATAATCATTATCCATCAATAATATTCTTTTCGACAATATTTTTATTAACACTTACCGACAGTTAAATGGCCATTGATAAAACAAATATTGACAGCCCAAGATATATTTTTTGACACTTATGGCCTTTGAAAATAATGTTTTTTCTTGTAGTGATTATGAATCTAATTTGAACACTATTTATTAACTAAAATGTGTTATTCCTATTATTGGATTTAAAGATGACCTTGAAGCAATGAAGAATGTAAGGGCATTTTATATTGTTTGAAATGTAATGTAATCTTATTAAAAATTATTAAGTACTAAATAAGATTTAATTATTTAATGTTATATTATATTATTTGAAATGTTTAATATTATTAATTACATAATGAACTAATCAGAATTTCCTTTAATGTTTTGTAATATTTTGTTATAAGCTAAAGAGAAAAATTGTAATTAAAAAGTAATTGAATTGAAAAAAATATAATAAAAAAAATTACATAATATTGGATATACAATTATATCAATATAAATTTTATACAAATATGTATAGTAAATGACTTCTTGTACCACAACAAGATCTTCTCCTTTCACATCGCAGTTGTTGTTTGCCTAATTCTTCTTATTGTTGTTGCTCCTGGACTATTGGATCAAAGTTTAAATATAAGGATGGAGTTTGAATTGGAGGAATCAAATGAAGTGACGTAAAAGATCCAAGTTTTGATGATTGTCCAAGCTCAATGGAGGAACTAGCGTATGCGGCATTAAATGTAGATGTATTGAATAAAAGATCTATGAATGATCTAAATGAGCCAAACATCTACTAAGGAGTTTCAGAAAGAGATGAAGGCGAGGGAGGTATGTAAGAAGAAAGACATGTTCCACCAAAGTCACCAAATTAGTTAAGTAGTATAGAACAAGATGAACCAGCTATGCTAATATCCTACTGCACTGGAGTCGTCATATATAAATATCAACTAGGAATGTCAATACCTTGCTGAATTGGCCCCTGTTGTTGCTGTACATTTCTTCTAATAGTAGGCTATTGACTTGACAAGTAACCTTGACATCTTTTACCTGGACGACTTGGCAAAATTTGAGATCTGGGTAGATCTGGTGCTTGGTCAGCAGGTTGGAAAAAAGTGAAAACTACTATTCACCAAGAGCATGTAATATATTGCTAGTGTCTCAGCCTATAATATCATGAAAATCTATCGGCAAAGAAACCTGCAAGTTCATCCTATAAAGTTCTTTTGCCAAATCAGCCTAATCAATAAAATATAACAAGTTAACTATCAATATGCATTATACCAAGAGAATGATAATGACAAATATTAGAAGATATAATAAAATATACCTCATATTTAATAGCAGCACTCGATCTTTGAATCCATTGACAAGTACGTCGCTAATACTATCGCATATACTCAGACGTGCGATCAAAGGGCTCCTTAGTAACTGAGAATTGAGATATGGTATCTTACTATCCATACTATCACTGAATGAAAAGACTGTGTTCAGACACCCAATTGGTCTGGGTTCTTCCTTGAAATTGTAAATTATAGAGAGAGTCGATTCTGACTGGCTCTTGCGGAATGCATTGGTAACAACCAAATTGTCGCACCGATGAGTGGCACTTTATGATCTAAAAACAAATGAGTGGCACTGATGCAATCCAAATGTTCAAAGAAGTCAAATAATACGCTGGAATTAAATTGCACACTAATTGTGGTTGGTATGGGCGCCATGCAATTTGTGAGCAATATGAAGTCGAGTAATAAGTAATTATCAAATAGTTAAAAAATGATGTATAGCATAAGTCAAATCGAGTATATACCTCATCATCTCTCATTATATTTAGCAAATTTCTATATAAATGGAAGGCTCTAACACTAGGACAAGAAAGTTGTCCAACATTCTTCCATTTATTATAATAAAGAAGCATATTTGGTAAATAATGGCTAAATATATAAAGTCAATATGTTATAATAAAATATGTAAATTTTTAATTCCTTTACATACCTAAAACTCAGAGGTGAAAATATAGGATAATCCTCAATGAGAGGGTCAGGGTGGGTGGTCTCTTGGGTGCAAGCATAAGAAAGCAATTCCATACCCACAGATGCAACAACATCAAGCATCTAGCTATGCCACAATCAATCTTGTAGGTTGAGTTGCACAGCTCATGATACAAAAAGGTTAACACTACTGATCCCTAACTATAATGGTTGGCCTACTCAAAGGCATCTAACAAAGGCAAGTACATCAAATAAACTCTATAACTGGATCGATCTAGTATAAGCCAACCCTTAATCATGCAAAGAATGTATGCATGGGTAAACTGGCACACAACCTCATCCTTTGCGTCATCGGGAAAATGTGCAAAGTTCTGAACCAACCAAGTGATAAAAATTCATTGTCCATTGATCTGGTCAACTGGTGGTGTAATCCCTAAAAGCTACTGACAAACCTTTGGCCAATTGAAACTCGTCTCATCCACAACAGGGTCTCCATCGATTGGTAGGTCTAGCTATATTGCTACATCCTCAAGGGTGATCATACAATCTCCATGAGTGGTATACAATGTGTGTATCTCTAGGTGCTACTGTTCCACTAATGCTCTAACCAATAATGCATCATACTCGAATTGGCCAACTCGTGCGGTGCCATAAAAACCTACTTGCCTTAGATAATCAACAATGGTTGGTGGTGGATCACTTAAACATTCATCATGTAGAACTTGCCGTAGGCAAAGTATCTAATTATCCTCCAAATAGGGATAAATCACATAACTAATGACTCGCTTAAAATGAAAAATAAAATGGAACAATATATCTTACCTCACCATCCTAGATGACCTATGATATATGCCGCTTTTGTAGGTATAAAAGCGACTTATCCTCTGGACTTGGATGAATAGGCTGTCCAGCTCCAGCCATGAGACCTATAAGTAAAATAACACAATCTACTATTATTCATTTAAAATTAATATGTATGAGTATTAATGACATAACATGCTATTAGTCATTTCAAACATGGTCACGTACAAGCATTAATAGCATACTCTATTTGTTTATTACAATTACAACTAAGCAGCAATTACAACTTTTATTAATTGAAAACTAAGTAGCAAAAGTGCAGTGTGGGCAAGAGGCATGGTTATATCCTATTTGTTTACAAAGGTTGCACCTATTTGGTTGTCCTGAGGTCCTAAAGTCTATTTCATTTCAAAAACAATTTGAACAAGGTTGACCTCGCTCGCAAAGCATGGATGGATCTGGGACTAACTTTGGACCACTTAGTTGGAGCCAATATTCTTGTTCTCCAATGCGTTGAAACATATTATTACATGCATTACGCATGGTGTCCATATGGGATCCACAAGTTGGAATGGCTCTAGGGCTACCGTGGTGCACACTTTAAGATCATGCTGACATGAGTATTTCTCTACTTGGAATTCTTCACAATCACATGTGCAATCGTTAAAGTTAAGTTTACAGCAATGATCGTATTATCAATTCATCTGGTCATAAGGCTCTTTGACCTTAAATAATGCTGCTTGCCTATTGAACACACACACAACTAGGGGTGTACATGGGCAGGGCGGGGTCAGGGCGATGCTTAGCCCGAAGCCCGGCTCGATTAGGATCTTGGGCGTATTTTTATGCCCGTAGCCCTGTCTGGCCCGGAGAAGCCCGATTTTAGGGCGGCCCAAAGCGGCCTTAATAAGTAGAGCTGTACATGGGCAGGACCAAACTGAACATCTAGTATATCCGATACCTGACCTGATTAAGACATGAAGCTTTTTTTTTATACCCGTGGCCTTACTCAACTCTAATAAGTCCGATTTATGTTGGAATAGGGCGGGTTAGGGCCGCCCAAAATAATTTTTTTTAATAAATTGATACTTGTAATATAAAAATATTTTTACACAAACTTATAGACATATATTTCAAAACAATAGACTTTTAGAACTCTTATATTTGTATCAGTAATAAAAAAATAGTATAGTATTATCAAGTAAAATATAAGATATACTAACATAATTAGTCTTAGGTAAATATATATTTTTTCATTATTTAACAAAAGAAATATCAGTAAGGATTCACATCAATGATAAAAATAATTAAGAGGTAAAGAATATTTGTGTAAGTAATAAAAATTGCAGTATGCAGAGATAATTAAATGAAATAAAAAAAAAAGATGACAAGATATTAATAACTAAAAAAAAAAACTATTAGGGCAAGTTGGGCGGAACATACCTTCGCCCGTGGCCCGGCTCGGTCCGAAATAGTCTTGTTTAAAGTTATGCCCATTTATACTTTTAGCCCAGCCCGGTCCGATTAGACCAGGCTAAGGTGGGCCCCTAGGGCCAATCGGGCGATGAACACCCCTACACACAACACACGAATGGGAGTGTTGCACATTTGCTACCATTCTTTTTATCAAAGTTTGTGAATACATCTAACCTATTGCCATCTGAGCATTGATTTGTTTGGCACATTGTACAAAGTATTAGCTGACTTTATAATATGTTGCTTTAGCTATGTCTGATATAGGTCAAGACCTAACCCCTTCAAGACACCATTCATGCACTCTACCAAATTCATTGTCATATGGCCGTAGCGACGACCATCCACATCATATGTTTAGGTCCACTGTTCCTTTACGATCTCAGCAATCCACCTGCTTACTTCTTCATGGATGGTAGCTATCTTGACTAATTTTTCATCAACATACCAACATTTGTATGCATAACTTGTATAGCATGATTAATGGCTTTGCTATTAGTTTTTAATCATGTATAATGTGAATAATCAAATACAAATGAGAAATATACTAATGTTTTTTTAACTTTTGCTTTAGATATGATGATCTATAATGAGTGTGAATATCGCTAGCCATATGACAAAGACAAAAAATATGATAACCATAAGGTCCAACCAACTAGTCTGTGGATTAGTAATGGAAAATAGAATTTATGGATGTCTATCCAATATCAAACAAATACTACGTCTTTCTCGAACTACTCGCTTTCGCAGGTTGAAAAGAAACCATGTCCATGATAATTGTGTCTCCCCTTCCACAATAGCAAAGGCGAGAGGGACAATATGTTGATCCCCATCCTATGCCATTGCCATCAATAGTATTCCTTTATATTTTCCATAGAGAAATGTCCCATCCACTTGAATTATTAGCTTTAAATTTTCAAATGCGTCTATACAAGACTTGAACGTCCAAAATATGGGCTTAAATGCCACTATTGCCTCACTTGTAGAAGTGCTTTGAAGACATTGTTTCTTCACAAACTCAATGTATGATTTAGGCATGAAAGGTTGTACGACATCCAACCACCTAGGCAATGTAGTATATGATCTCTTCCTGTTACTAAAAGTAATTGCTATAATATCCGGTTCTCTAAAAATGAGAGAAAACGTAAGAAATGTAATGTACGGTTCTCCATAAATGAATGAAATTTACTAGATACAAAAGCAAGTCCCTCGAAATGATTTCGTTAAGGTCCCAAAAAATTTAAAAAACATTCTAGACTTCTCAAAATGAGAATCCCAGGCTCAGACAGAAAGAAAAACGGAGCTAGAATAAAAAAATGAATTTGAACAAAAGGTTGACAAAACGTAAGGACATTTTCGTCATTTTGAATAAATTTTAGAATTCTCACAAGAGGGCTTTTCAAATGAAATTTTTGAGTTCCCCAGAGTTCTCAAAGACCCTGAAAACCATATGAAGGCTCGGGACAACCAAAACCCCTCCGGTGGATGTTTTTTCAATATCGGTTGACCCAAACTTTGACTAATTCATTCGAAAAGGTTTTAGCTCCAATTTGAGTAATTTCAAAGGCATTTTATTTAATTGGGAACCTAAATTTTATAATAAAAAGATAGTTTTCAAAAAGAAGTTAAAATGAGCCTAAATGGAGCAAATAGGTGCATAGGGGCAAAATGGTCATTTTGAAAAATTATAAAAGAGGATTCTTAAGTAAGATTACACCTCATCACCTTTTTCAAGCTTCCATTTGTATAAAAATGGGTAACAATGGCATGACATTAAGAGAGGAGAGAGAGAAGAAGTTTAAGCTTCCGTTTATGTAAGTAAACGACCCCGTTTCATCCCGCGCTAGTTGGGAAAGTTATTCCTCTCTTTTAGAGCTCTCTAATGATAATTTTTTTTCTTGAAAACTTGAAGATTCAAATCTAACCCAAGCCAAAAAGGAACTCTTTTCAAGAAATTAATTGGTAAAAAATAATCTACATGAAGAGAGCTCCGTTTTAAAGTAAGACTTCACTTGAAACACTTGCAAAATCTTATATTTCTAAGCCATTTAGCTTAGGTTTAGAGAGAGAAAGTGAGGAGGAGAGTTTTTCTTTATGTATTCTTGATGGAACCAAAGGTTATGGAGTGTGAGGATCAAGAATATACAACTAGAATTGAAAAGGGAGCTTTAGAATGTAAGTTATGGAATTTAGGGATTTAGTTGTACCTAGGCTAAGATGAAACTTCCTAGTAGTAATTTAAGTTGTCTAAGAGTATATATGAGTTCCTAAGATACCAAGAGAGCCTCCCATATGCTTCTCCCATCAAAGAAATTAAAACAACTCCATTGGTACCATATGAAAGCATAACCTCAGCCAAGGAGGGTTCATACACCTAGGGAGTGTTTTAATTCCTTCCAAGCTTAGTTTTGCATCATGTATGATGGGAGAGTATGAGAGGAAGCCTTGAAAAAATTTTAGAAACCATAGATAGTGAGATGGTATTATAGGTTCCATATTATAGCTTAAAGAAGCAACACCTAGTTAAACTCCTTGATTTGATTGTATAATGACTCCAAGAGGCTTAAAAGGAGTCAAAAATCATAAATAAATGGAGGCAATAGAGCCAAGATGATGTTTTCTTAAGGTTTCTTCATTAAGTGCATTATGAAACCATAAAAGAGCCTTATGAGTCACTTAATCTTTCTAGTAACTGTGTAGCCTTAGAATTTGATTCAAGAGTATAATTAGCTTCCATATAATGTGTCTAGGCCAAGAGAAGTGATCTCCACCTTCTTGGGTGTGTAAGGTTAAGGGAGAGGACTCAAGGCTTAAGGAAAAAGTGTGTGAATGCAAGCAAGATAGCTCTCTCCACCTTTTCTTATGCATGGATGTGTTCTTACATTGTCTTTGAATGTGTGTATGTATGTTTTGAGCTATGGAAAAGTATTTTAGCATGAGCTTTTATTCATGGTACCATGATGATGTTTTATGTGCTTGTTTTGGTTTACTTGAGTGTGGAGAAGTCAAGAACTCTTTAACCATGGTGAGGATGAGCCAAAAACCCTTAAAGCTAGTTGAGACAAAGTAAAGAGTCTCCCAAAAGTGAGATTGACTCCCAAGAGTAAGGTTGAATCCAAGAACCTCTTAAAGAATGGGTGAGGCAAGTCCAATATCCACAAATAAATGGTCTCCCAAGAGTAAGGTTGAATCCAAGAACCTCTTAAAGAATGGGTGAGGCAAGTCCAATATCCACAAATAAATAGTGAGGCTAATCCACATACTTGACAAGCTTATGTATACTATGTATGACTTATTCAAATGCCAAGAATATTTCTTGAATGCTCACACATGTTAATATGTCCATGCATACATTTTTAAGGCTTGTTTGCATACTTTATATGTGATTGAAAGGGAGATGAGCTATTGGGATTCTTTGAATCATATTCCCTCTTCTCTAATGTTCTAACATGCTAGGTGGACTGAGAGAGCGCAAGGCAATGGAAGCCCACACCTTCGAAGATGAAATTGTGATAAGAAAGTGTTTGAATTTTGTTACTTTAAGGCCATATGAATAACAAATGTGGTATTCCATTATTGTATATGTCCTATGATGTTATGAACATGTATAATTATGTTATTGTATCATGTATAATTGAGAGCTAAGGTTGTATGAATGGAAATGCACATTTTAGCCATGTAATGGCAAGTTTATATTATGAAAAATGTATGTATAAATACAAGTGAGATGACCAAATTGAGATGCATGAGGTTTGGGACCATTTGGGCAGCTTACACAAGTCATATTTATGCTTTTAGACTTGCTCAAGAGGTGCCAAATACCAAGGAAAGCCATTTGGACATTTTGGTATCTTGCATGGACCAAGAATTGACTAATTTAGAACCCTATACCACTTTTTGTCCAAATGAGCTCTTCTTGATCTGACATTTGGCATGCAATTAGATATTGTTGAGAGTTTTTGAAAAGCTAAAGAACATAATTTTTGGAGGTCTAGAGAATATTTGATGAATTTTCAAAGTTGGCAAAAATTCTAGTTTTAGTCTAATGTACTATTCACTTAGTCCGAAAATGCTTTCCATCACATAAGGATCAAATGATATGCAATTACCACAAAATTTTATATAGAGAAACTAGACATTCCCAGTGACTTGTACCAATTGGAAGCACCCCATTTGAATATCTAGAGAGGGAGATATAAATTTTTAATGATTATACCTTGTATCAGGCGCTCAAACTAACCTCAAGTATTTTTTGATTGGGTTTCGATATCTAAGCATGCCTGAAATGGTTAGGAGTTATTTTTTACCTCTAGAAAAAATTTGTATCTTTCTAGATTAGTATTATTTAAATAGATTGGATTTTTGTGAAATTAATTAAAAACTTTTTAAGTTTGCTACAAAAATTTGTGACAATACCAATGGACAACCAGACCTCTGAACATTTTTGAATGTCAAATTTCTTCTATGTTGGATATTATGGTATGGACATATTTTTAACATAAATTAGACATGTTTATATTTCCAAAATGGCCAAGAATGCATGATTTTGATTTTTCTAGAATTAGTTATGATTTTCTAAAATTTGTGACATAAGTGAAGAAATTTTGGCCGAAAATGCATATATGTGTTTTATGCTTTCCTTTGGTTTTCATGAGTTTTAGGCTAATTTTGATGATGGAAATAAATTGTATCCATGTAATTAAATATGAGAATTGATATATAAGCTCACATGGTCCACGGGATACTGAACAAAAATTTTATACACAACGCAGCGCTAAATAATGCATTATTTTTAATGCCATTATTTTGCCTCTTATGTGAATTGTATGATGTGAGGCATAGATATAGCCTAAAATGAGATAAAAATTTATGGTGTTACAATTGCAGTGGCTTTATGTTTTGCTTTCCACACTTTCCTGTATGTTATAGTGTAATCAAACAAGCTCCTTATTTGCTCTATGATCTGGTTGATTGCAACATGAGGTGTCTCAATCACATATCCATGATATATAATGAGATAATGTTAGAATTTAATTTTGGATGATCTTGTGATATTGTCATAGACAAATAGGTGTGTGGACCCCCATATCTTGTAATTTACCAAAATGATCCCTTCTCCTTACCTTTTTTACATGCTCTGACTCGCCATTTACAATTGTTGCCATAATTCACATACCAACATTCTTCATACTTTTTACTTGTCAAGTATTTATTAAAACTATGGTGAACCCTCAAAGTATAGCTTCATAGCAAGACATAATGCCTTCTAATTCGAATACCTTAATCCAATGTATAACTCCTGATTGTTTATCTTTATCTGATATTCCCCTTCCTTAAATCCATTGCCTCTAGCTAAGGTCAAATTAACTTGTTGGAAGAACACAGCAAGATGATCAATATATTGGGACACTGGTTCAACATGAATGGTTTCATTATCATCATGACTCTCACTATCATATACATCATCATCTTCTTCATTATTATCGTAATCAAGATCAAATTCTACATTATGCTCATCTTCGTTTTTAAAGTCTTCTAGGACATTTTCTTCTCAGCCAGGTGGAGAAAAAGGTTCAGTAAAGCCAATTGCTGCGTAAGAGGAACTCGATTGCAAACTGCTCTCTATTGGTACAATTTGATAAGGTTTAGGACAATATGCCGGTTGACACAATGAATCAGGTGCAGGTAACAATTCATTCACCAAATCTAGCTCAAAGTCAATGCTCAACTGTGGGTCAATGCATGAGGTGTTTGTATACAATTCAACAACATTCAGCTGTGATAGGAAATGTGAATGAGATTGCCACATCATCTGCACATTACAATCGTCTTCCAACATAATTGCTTATTACCATGTTGGGTTTATTGTCGTCAGAAGCCTATATATCAAATTAGACATAACACAGTTGTGTGGCAGCCGTAACTTTTGAGAAACTACTTATTTTAACTCTTCTAAGGTGATGTCAATACTAACTATTATAAATCTTAACATTGCATATTAAAATGTTGCACCCTGGGTACTTTCACAAATTCTTTCATTCGCATAAATGCAAATGATTTCATTCCTCCTACCCATGTTTTTCACCTGAAATATCTTGATGACAAACATGCTTTTATATAGTTGTCGTTGTAATGGACTTTTTTGTTCACTTTGAATTATTCAATTGCATCTCTCAAAATTGTAAACAATTTTTTTCCTATATTTATTTAAATATAATCTAAAGTTTCTCTTCTAATTGTAACAATTATCATTATTATATATTTTTTAACAAATTTATTTGGCAATTTAAATAATTACCTACTAATAATTATAAATATTTATTTTCTTTTATTTCACATTATTTCCATTTTCTTTTCCCACAATTAGGGACACTATATTTGTTTCCTTTTTATATCATTTTTTTTTACTTTTTCTTCCTATTTTACTTTTCTAAACTAATTTTTTTCTATTTAAGCCCCTTTTTTTAATTTCAACTTTAAAAACATTTTTTCTTCATTTTACCTATTTTAACAAATTTTTTCAACACATTCCTAAACACATATATTTCTTATGTTTTAAATTACTATTCATTAAATTATTATCTAATATATATATTTTTTCTTCATTTAAGTTATGGTCTCTCACTAATTATTAGTTTCTTTCTAATTATAAACATGTATAGATTTTGAAAACTTCTCCATTTTTGTCACTTGTTAATTTCATTTTTTCCCCTTATTTTCATTTTTAAATACATTCCACTTTCTTATGCCCTATAATTTTTTATCCTTCCTTTAAATTACTATTTTTCCCTAATGTTTTATTTTTTTCATACATATATTTCACAATTTTTCCATATATATATATTTCCAAACATTTATATCTTTTTTCTTATCATTCTTAGTTTTAATATCAACAAGTTTCTTTTTTGTTATGACCAAAATTTTTGTTTACTTTCGTTAATTTTTCCTCCAATCTCCAAATGTCTTATTTTTATTTTTTACTTAATCATTTTATTTTCAGCATTATTTACAGAATTTAAAACTACCAAATCTCTTCATATATTCTCAAAGTCTAGTTTCAATAACAAATTTTCCTACTTAAACAACCAATATCTTTTTCCATTTATTTTCCCTTCCTTCATTCACAATGTTATAATTTTTCCTTCTTCTTCTTTGTTTTTGCTAAATATATATCTAAAATAATACCCATAATCAACATTAATCATGCAACAAACAATATTCCATAACTTAAAATTCATAAATTCAAACAACATTATTATTTTGCAAATATTTCAAAAAATATATATTTTACAGTAATACTAAAATTAAAATGCTTGATATAAAAAAATGAGTTACCTAATAATGTCATACAAAATATGTCTCCAAACTTCATAATATTTTCTCCTTCACTCACACTTCAAAACAAAAACTTTTAACAAGTCTCACAGAAAATAAAATTTGAAGGAATGATAATTTTAACCGCAGAATATGGTGACTGAAGTTGTGAGGAACAACCATTTTATGGAGGAGAAAGTCTCAAGGCAATTTCATAATTTTATATTTTCATTATCTGTAATTTTTATTCTCAATCAATCAAATCGTCTAAAAATCTTTCTCAACTAATAAAATCACACCATGTGTACGGACAATACTGTAACACCCCATAATTAATTAAGGTGTTAATCATGGATTAGAATTAATTAAGAGTAATTAATATGGGCTCATTGGGCAAGTTAGGTGAATGGAGACTTTAGAGAGATAAATTATTAATATGGGTTTGAGATTTAATTAGGATAGAAATTCTATCTAGGCCTAAATTAATAGATCATGAGAAGAGGCTAATGGAGGCCCAATGGATTATGTGCAGACTTAACATAATTTAGTGGAATGGAGGCCCAAGATTTATCTTGTATAGACTCTTCTAAGTGGCCCAATAATCCTTGTGCAGACCCACACTCTTGAACTCTTCAAACTTGGCCCAAACCTAGTTAAACTTCAGCAAATTAAGTGTAAAAACTGGCCCAGTAAATTCTGCAGCCCAACACCTCTAAACTGGCCCAACAAACGTAAAAATCTGAAGCCCAAGTGGGAGATGGATCTTGGAGCAGCCCATGACCCACTTTGACCCAACTTAAGCCCACTAAAAACCCTAATGCTTCAGCCACTCTCACATTTTTCTGAAACTCAAGAGGAAAATTCGGAGGTTGAGAGGAGGCAAGGGTTTGAGGCAAAGATTTGGCATTTTCTCATACTTAGAGCAAGATTCAGCCAAGGTAATAGTTATACAACTTAATCCCCTCATCTTTCTCCTTAATTTGGTCCGATTAGTTTTTCATTTGGAGTATTTTCATCCTACCCAAAATCTGAAATGTGAGTGTTTGAGGATTTTCTTGGTGAAATTCGTATGTTGAGGTTGGGGCTGACTTTGGGTGAGTTTAAACCCTCCATTTTGATGCTTTAATTGTTAATTTGAGACCCCCATAGCTAATTTATAAAATGGGTATTAATTATGTACGAATTTGCTTAGGATTTTGGGTGGAATATTGAGTTTTCTGGTGGAGGAAACTTTAATCCGAATTTGGGACTTGTAGTGGCTGAGTAAATGATTCTTAGGTAGTCATTAGCATTTTAATTTCTTTGGGTATTGATTGTAACTATTAACGATGAATTAGAGTGGTAATTCTATGATGCTATGGTTATAGGAGGAATTCTGCACCATTGGTGATTGTTACAAGTGTCTACAAGTGAGGTAACCGGGTTATATCAATTCCATGTATATATTTGATTTAATTTCATATGTTGCTGTATATGATTGATTGAAAATGTTGAATGAATTGGTTGGCTATCTGTTGAATTGTGATTGGACCTTGTGAGTCCATGGTGGAGCTGTGGTGCGGCTGCCACCCATGCATGTGCTACGATCGAGCACCGGGTTATGATCAAACCCAGATGCACTGAGCCCCGGTTGTGCTCAATAGGGAGTAGGTGCCGTGGACGGACCTCTCCCGGTGTTAATGGCCTTTAACATGTGATAATATGATTGCTAGTATGGGATCATGATAGCCTAATTATTTCATTTGCTGATATGATGGATATGATTCTGATGTTGATTTTGATTTATGCATATATGGTAATTAAACTGGATATATGATGGAATTGCCTTGGTTATTGAGATTCATATCTCACCCCGTTTTATGGGATTAACATTTCAGGTGAAAGTTCCTCGAGTAAGGATAAGGGTAAGCAAGTGGATGAACATCCATGAGCTGAGGCCGGGTATGGGGAGCTACACTTGGTCTGAGTAGAATAGGATAGATGAAATTTTTGGTATTAGTTTAAATAGCATCATCATGTAGTCATGTTGCCAAGTGTAGGCGTTCACATTTTGATTGTTGGAAATGTAACCATTAAAGATTTAAGTCTTATTACAGTTGAATATTAATGTATAAATTTATAGCAATATATATATGTAGTTCTGCTGAAATTGTGATATGGATTACCTTATGATGCCTTGGAGGTAAGTTATTGTTGAATGGGATCTCTATGGAATTTGCATGGGATGTGAATTGCTGATAACGTATGTGATCTTGTTGTAATATATTCTTGAATTTGCTGGTATGAGCTAGTGGAATGAGTAGGAAGTGACATTTGAGTTTCACAATAGTAATGGATGGATTGATGGGTAAATAGGGTAAATAAACATCATTAGGATCACTTAAAACAAGGGTAGGTGGACCTAGAGTGTTGCTAAGGTGAGAATTGGAGTGTAGAGGGCGAAATTCGGGTAATATGGTCACAGAAGGGAATCGCGCCGCGGCCAAAGGAGAGACAGAGCCGAAAGGCGCCGCGGCGCAACGAACCTCGCCGCGGCGCGAAGCGAAAAATTCACCCAGGGGGGTAACAGAACCAAAACCCGCCGCGGCGCGAGTCGAAAAATTAAAATTTGTGTTGGACAGAAGCAAAACTCGCCACGGTGCGAATAAATTGCGCCGAGGCGAGAACCCTGGGAGTGAGAGCGATAATTCCAAGAGGCGTTCCGCCGCGGCGAAGATCCAACTCGCCGCGACTATCGCCGCGGCAAGATTCGTGAAGTTTATCCAGTGGTTTCAAAGAGTAATCTGGTCGCGGCGGGGAAGGTTTAGGTCGCGGTGCAAGTCCCCAAACTCCTACTTTGAGTCTTGAAACCTTAATTTTTTCAATGGTAATGGTAAGAAATGATATAGGAACGCTTGTGGGAGGTTATTGGGTAATAAATTGATGAACGGTTAAGTCATTGACCCCTTATGGTAGTCAAGTTTCATTTATGCACATTTTATTTTGTTGTGGTGGTTTGGTGGTGACCCTAACATCAAAGTTTTAATTTCCTCATATTTTCGTAATATGGTGAAACATAATGACCTCAAACCTTGATCATTAACTAATAATCTTGTATTTAACCATAATTACAATGATTAGAAGGTAGGGTTGTCACAAATACAGTAATTTTTTTTCTACCGTTTATGTCCGACCAACCACGTCTGCAAGGTAGGCTAACCTAAGAGGCTAACATAAAGCAACGATGATGACTCAATCACCCAATCATTCACAACCACATTCCAATTAAGAAAAAGATATTTCCTGTGTCTATACTGTATAGCAAGTGTGAGGTTGAATCCCATATCTAACAACGTGTTTGAATGAAGAGAAAAGCGGAGGGAAGAGAAAGTGGGAGGAGAAAAATAGCATTTTTCCCCATTTGGTTTTAGATGAAAATGGAGAAGAGAAAAATAAGGAAAAAAAAAGTACGGTGGGTCTTACGTAAAAATTTTCTACCTAGATATAAAGAGATTATGAGGAGAAAATGGTTGGTTAACATAATTTACTTTTTATTTTTCTAAATTACCCCTTATACAAAACTTTGTCCCCGGCAAAGCAAATATATATATATATATATATTATTTTTTAATATATAAACTTTATATATTAATATATATACTATTATAATATATAATATATAAATTTAATTAAAAATATTTATTATATTTATATATATTAAATCTAAATTAATTAAGATATATTAAAATAATATTTATAAAATTTTAAAATAAATAATAATTTCATTATATTAAAATAATAATTTATAAATAATTTTTTGAAAAATAAAATTTAATTAATTTAAAAATATATTTTTTAATTTTAAAATTAAAAAATTAGATATCAAAAGAAAAAAAAAATCAACTATAAAAAAAAAAGGACCGACTGTAATGTAGTCGGATGACTACGACCAAATGTCAGTCTGATGGCATCAAATATATATGTATATATATTATAATTATAAATATATAATATTTATATATTAATATATATAATATTATAATAATTAATATTTTTTAAAAATATTTTTAGAATTTTAAAAAATAATAAATAAAAAAATGCAACTAACTGCATTACCAAATTTTGGTCGCATACATCATCCAACCAAAATTTGGTCTAATGTATTAATATAATATATATATATATATATATCATCTGACTACATTGGATGATATATATATACATATATGCATTGCATAAAACATATACATATAATTAAAATTATTTATTATATTTAAATTAATTAACATATATAATTTTAAAATAAGTAATTATATTAATTATATTAAAATAAAATAATATATAAATAATTTTTTTAAAATAAAATTTAATTAATTTAAAATAATATATTTTTTAAATATTTTTATTTTTGATTGTGTTTCATTTGATAAACAATTTTTTAACGTTATTTAAAAATGATTTTTTTATTATTTGAATATCTTTTTAAAATTGGTTTTGTAAAATTTTTTTTAAAAAATTAAAATATAATTTTTATAAATTTTTTATTCTTATTTTTTAAAAAAATATATGTATAAATTTAAAACAATTAATTTATATTTAAAACATATTTTTTAAAAAAATATAAAAATTATTAATATTATACGATAAGGGTATTATTGTCATTCTAGATTAATAAATTTTTTTTTCCATCCATCCAAACATATGAAAAGAAAATATTTTTTCTTCATTTTTTTTTTCTCTCCCTTTTCCCTCCACTTTTCCCCTCCCCCATCGGAACACAGCATAAATATGGTCTTCTAGAGTCCCTTGACATTTCCGCAGACTTAGAACCCTCTCCCACCAAACTGTGATTATGGAATTGTTTGCCGTGTGTGGAGGGAAAGAAAAACCTAATTTTGTAAAAAAAAAATAATACCAATTCTGGTATAGAAAACTTATGTCGTAAAACATAATTAAAAAAATGACTTTATATGTACAAAACAAAATTTTGAGCTTTAGATCCAATATGGTAGGTTCTGATACCCGCTATAAGAATTTTTTATAATTTGTATTGAATTTAAAATATCAAATCAAATAAGCATAAATAGTATATGTATATATAAAATATTTCCCGTAATGCTTATTGGGAACACTTGTTATATTTAATTAAAAAAATACAAAATCAAATGCTATACCTTGAATAAATTTTTTAAATACAAAAAATTAACTTAAGAAATATCTTTTTTAATATTTTTGATTTTGTCAAATAAACGTATAGAATAAGTACCACAAGTTAATTCCCACGATTAGGGAGATGACCGTTTCTTTGTTTTTTTCGGAAATTTCTGCTGAGATATTTCCTGTGTTTATACTTTAGAGCATGTGAAGGAGAAGATTCTCATCCCAATCTCTATATATGGTCTCCAATCTTATGATTCTCTTTTTTTTAAAAAAAAAAAAGAAAATAAAACATTCCCGCAAAGAAAAAATTATCAAATTGCTGACATAAAACAAACATTAAAGATGAAAAATTAATGATGCAGTTGTAGAATTCATGTCATACGTTTATTTAATAATAGTGTCAACTAGACTATAAGTTTAAATAAGTATTTCCAGATCTAGAGGGAAAAAAAAAAAGCTTTGACTTAAACTTGAATAAAAACTAATTTTTTATTTAGTAGTTTTTTTTTCTAAAGTCATAAGAACACTGAAAAAAGTCATCTGAACAGCTATTTATAGAAACAAATACTTAAAAAATTACAAAAACAGGTTACTTTAATTTAAAAAGATTATTAAATACAAAATTATAACTTGTATTATAAAACAACTATAACATTATCGTAAATTTACGTTCATAATTTTTTAATTAAAAATTTTAAATTAAAATAATTCGTAACATCATATTAAAACTTCTCACATCTCATGTGAAAAAAATACTAAATATTTTAATAAAATTATGTTTCAACTTCTTTAACAACTTAAATACGGTATCATTAGTTATATTAGAACGGTTCAAGTTTTAGGTAGATGAAAGTTTCGAAAAGAGACTGCAAGTTTAATCCTTCTGTGACCCTTTCCTTTTTTTATTTTTCCACAAAAAGCTTTGGACAGCCCGTGAACGTCGGAATATCAATCTCCAAAGTTGGACTTCTCAGAACCGTCGTTGCTTGTTCCCACCAAATTGTAACCATTATAGAAATGTTTGACGTGACGTGTGTGAAGAGATGAGTCTTGGTCATCCAGCGGAAACAGATTTTTTATTATCGATGCACACGGGAGAACAGATACCTACACCTATATCGTCACGGTAAAATAATGCCAATTATGGTATTAAAAACTTTATGTCTGAAAATTATTTAATAAAAATTTGTATAATCTTATAAATAATATAAAGTATTGAATCTATAAATAATATAAAATAAAAATAAAATTTGTTTTGTGCTTTTATATGATGAAAATCAAAATTTAAAGATAAACGTTGTACATTAATTGGCTAGAAACTCAGAGTGATAATGTGTCATAAAACTAGTAAAAATATAAAAAATATAACAAGAAAAAAAAAAGATAAGTTTGAGAAAAAGAAAGAAAAAAATCATTCTTATTCACTTAGATGATTCATACTTAAGATATTTATAAATTTTCAACTATAATGATAAGTTTATAAATTACAATAATATAAATAAAAAATTAACCTATATAATTGTATAATATAAATCATTTAAAAGTTATAGGTATATGTTATTAAATATGAAAAAAGATTTTAAAATGTTGTTATTATCATCATTTTCAACATGAAAAGAATTACTAAATCTCATATACTAGTTAAAAATGTTCTAATTCAAATTGATATCCCTATAGAATAGTCTATTAACGCAAATGAAAATAAATCACACCCGAAGCAAAATAGATCAATTAGTTTTAAAGATAAAAATCTCTAAAAAAAAAATGAAGCAAATAACCAAAATGGTTATCTTGAAGAGGTAAATATTTCAAAAGAGACCAAAGATATAACTAAACATAAAATTTTTGAAGAGGTTCAAGTATTTAAAAATAATAAAAGATTTGAATAAGTTCTATCACAATAGGAAAAAGCTGCAACAAAAAAGATATAATTGTCGACAATTTTTTCTTTTTATACAATGTTGTTGTTGAAATAATAAAACAAAATGAAGATCTTGAAATTAAATCTGTTAAGGAATGTAAACATAGAGATGATTAGCCAAAATGAAAAGCTACGATTCAAGCATAATTAAATTAACCTTCAAAATGTAAATTTTATAGACATGTAGTTAAAACACTTGAAGGTGCAAGGCCAGTATGGTTTATATAAAAACAAAATGAGAAAACTAAAATTGTAAAATACATAGTATGACTTGTAGTATAAAAGTTTATGCAAAGGTCTTGTATTAATTATAAAGAAACATATTCTTTTATTATGAATGCAATTATTTTTGGATATAGTTTAATAGTACATGAAAAATATAACATGTGTTTAATGAACGTTGTTATAGCCTATTTATATGATTCGCTCACTAAATAGTGAAATTTATACAAAAATCCATAGAGAACTTAAAATGGTAAAAACATGTAAAGATGTTTAGGAAAATTATTAAATACAATTGTGTAGATTGATTTTTTTTATGTTATTGTAATTTATATGTTTTTCTTTATGGGTGAAGACCTATAAATATAGGTTATATATTAAGCATAAAACATTTTAGTGAATAAGAATGATCTTTTCCTTTTTTTTCTCTTTCTCTTTCTATATTTTTTATATTTCCATTTGTTTTACAACATGTTTCATCTTCTAATTAAATTTTATGTTTCATGTTAAAATACCATTTAATAAAAATATAATAAAATAATTACATGTTATATTTTGATTAATAATAATGATTTATATACATTATTTTAAAGCATATAACTCTTAGCATCTAAAATTTTAAAAGATATCAGTTCACCAAATATTATAACAATTAAATAAGTATTTTTAAATGTAGAGTATATAATTTTATTAATTTAGACTTTAAAAGACTAAAAAAGTTTAGTAGTTCTTATTTTTTAGGTCGCAA
Source organism: Erythrophleum ivorense (assembly GCA_026724425.1). Taxonomy (NCBI): domain Eukaryota; kingdom Viridiplantae; phylum Streptophyta; class Magnoliopsida; order Fabales; family Fabaceae; genus Erythrophleum; species Erythrophleum ivorense. The sequence goes on from JAIUCV010000008.1 coordinate 36,641,236, forward strand.
TAATTTGAAAAGATTTCCCAAAATGCTTATTGGAAACACTTGTAAATTAATAAAAAAGTACATAGAGAAATGCTTTACCTTGAATAAATTTTTCTAAACACAAAAAATTAAATAGCTAATTTTTTTTTTTTGGGTCAAATAAACGTATAGAATAAGCAAATCATTTCACATGGTCAAAGGCAGATGCTCGTTTAACTCTATTCTGACATTTCTACAAATGCAATTTCTATGTTCATGCTTTACAGCATGCGTGAATGTGAAGACTTTGACCCGGGTCACTAAAAATGGTCTCCAGGACATCTCGACAACTAGAAACTCAGAACCCTCATTCCCATCAAATCGTGACTATTATCGAATTGGTTAACGTAAGTGGAGACATGAGTCTTACAAGTCATCCAATGGAAACAAAGACATATAGAAAAATTAGTTGCGATGCACTTTGGATAACAAAAACCTCATACTTACTTCGTCACGGAAAAATACTACCAATTCTGATATGGTATATAACAGTTAATAAAAAATTCGTGATTTATATATGCAAATCAAAATTTTGAGCTATCCATCTTTTAATAACCAATTTTTTCAAAAATTAAGCTGAAACCAATATTGTGATATAAAAAGATCATAAAGCAAAGAAAATTAAAGCCAGTTGATGATAGAATGCTCATTATAGTATCAAAAAAATGTGGCTAAGAAACTAAGAATATTTCAAAATCGGAGTCAAAATAATTAAACAAAATAAACCGAAAATCTTATGGCAAAATTGTAATTTTGAACAACTTTTGAGAAACTTAAAAGAGGGAGTTTCAAATAGTAAAATTGAGTTCATTAGAGTTTTTAGAGACCTAAAAAATTATAAGAATTATTAAAATGATTAAAACATTTTCAGTATACAAATTAAGTTATTGGTTTACCTAAACTTTAACTGGATTAGTTCGAATTGTTATGAATCCTATAAATTCAAAACAAAATATTTTTAATAAAGTAGATGACTAAAAATTTATGATAGAAAAGACAGATTTTAAAAAGAATCCAAAATAAGCTCAAATAAAGAAACAGAAGTAGAAGGGTAAAATTGGATATGAAAAACCTTATGAAACCCTAACTTTTCCTTATAAATAGGCAACCCCATACTTTCTCCTCCATTTTGGCCAAACTACACTAGCTTTTAGGACACCCTTGGAGGCATGACAAAGGAAAAAAAAACTTGTAATGCTTCATTTTTGTAAAAATGACAAAAACGGGTACGTTTTAAAAGTAAATCCTCTAAAATGAATTGGTTAAGGTCTAAAAAATTTATAATAATGATCTAGATATTAAGTAATGAAAATATAAGGTCAAACGTGCCCTGAAACAAAAGCCAAAATGGCTAGACAAAATTTAACAAAATTGTTACTAACGTAATGATATTTGTGTAATTTTAGGAAATTTTTAAAGTACTCATAGGAGGCATTTTTAAATGAAAAATTTGAGCTCTCTGGAGTTCTCAGAGGCTCTGAAAATTATAGGAAGACCTGGGACAGTTAAAATCCCTCCGATATACGTTTTCTAATAACGATTGATCCAAATTTTGACCATTTTATTCAAGAACGTTTTAGCTCCAAATTGAGTGATTCCAAAGGCACTTTATAAGTTTGAAAACTAAATTTTATGAAGGAAAATACGGTTCTAAAAAAGGAGCTAAAATGGACTGGAAATAAAAATGCCAAATTTACGAGACATAAATAGAATTTATTTAGAAAAATCCTTTTTGAATGTTCCATATAACTCATGCCACTTCTCCTCTCTTCTCCACCGACTTCACTTCTGCCCAAAATAAAAAGGGAGACCTAGAGAGAAAGGCATTGATAAATGTCATCTTTAGATATATTAATCCTCCTAAACTTAGGCATTTTGATGATTGAATATAGCTTTTTGCATTTTATTAGATAATATTTGAGTTTAGTGGTCATTTCTGCACTCAAGAAATTTATTTACAAAATTATTGAATTTTAATGCATGAATTTCTTTTAAATAATTTTGTGGATATTTCAAACTTAATATTTTTCATTCTTTTGTGCAGATTCTAATGGGCAAATGAAAGTAAAATGATCCAATTAGGCTTTTAGAGAAATGGATGAAGACCAGGGTCAAGAAGGCAGCCACTTACGCATTCTATCCAATCCATCATTCATATTAAACACAAGCACCACTTGTCACTTTTCCACATCACTTGTAGCTTCATTCACTTATTCCATCACATCCATAAAACACCCACAAGTTAGGTTAGGCAGAATCATGTGGAAGACACACACATGGTTACACACCAATTTCATTTAGCACGTAGGCAGGGTAGACATGCATGGCTCATTCTTTCATTAACACATTCATACACACACTCACTTTTACATTCACTCCATGTAGCCATGGGTCCAGCTTTCATGTACAACAAAAAGAAACACTTCCATGTAGCTTTCATACATCCCTGCAAGCTCCAGCTCCCTTGTTCAAATGTGGAATGCACTCACTATATCCACGGGCTGCCACATGAACACACTTTCATCTACATAGCAACCACGGGTACATGTCGATTCACACACTCCCCTGTAGCTTCACTCATTAACCCATACAACAACATGCATGGTGCAGCCATGTTAAACACAAGTAAAAGCCACAGGTTGGGGAGAACTCTAACATAAACATACACTAGGATATGATTTACGTGAAAAGAGCGAGCGAACACGTGAACAGTAGAATGAAATATACATGGGTAGTAGCATCCAGTAAAACACGTGAGAAGCTACGGGTTGATGTGGAAAAGGAAACTCAAACACACACATGTAGATTTTGACATCAAAATTATGTAAGGAGCAGCCACACATAGGAAGGCTTTTCGAGGAGAAGAAACTCGAGTAAAGAAATGTGGGAAGTCATGAGAGAAGAAGACACGTAGAATCACATGAACAATAAACAAAAGAAGCATGATGTTCTGTTTTGGTAAGGAGGAAGAAGCTTATGAGAAGAAGCATGTGCTGAAGCATGAGAAGCAGACATGGAAGGAACACATAAAAGATGAATCTCGAGCTGGGAATAAAGAAAAGAAAGTGAGAAGGCATGAAGGTAGCTGCACGATGGAGAAAACACGAATGAAGAAGCCACGATTTATCACCATCACAATGGGGCCCATACTCATATATACAAGGAGGAAGCACGTGATTCATTTAGTAAGAAAGAAGCTGGAATAATAGAAGAGAAGCTACAAGCAATTGAAACAAATGGAAGCATATGAATCATTAAAAAAATAGAAGAGGAAAGGCATGTGATTTATTAAATAAAACTCATGCAGAATCATCAGTATATCATCCACACTATTCTAGATTCACTACTCCATTCAGCCACACCTCCACGCCGTAGCTTCTTTTCCATTTTTCCTACCTCCATCCATCTATTCCATAAAGCTCTAATTTCACTTGGTGGCTAGCTTGGAAGAAGACCTTGAAAAAGCTTGAATCCAAGGAATTAGCAAGGGATTTTGGTTAAGCTTCCTATTTTATTTTCTCTCTTTCTACGTTAATTTTTGTTCTTGAACTTGTTTGGTTAAACTTGTAATTGATTGGGATTAATGTAGTTTATAAATGATGATTAATTGATTGGATAAGTGCTGGATTTTTCACTTTCCTTCAATTTCCCATATATGCAATCAAGGTATTCAATAAAATGCATGAGTAAGATTGTGTGCTTAATTGTTTGATTTGAGGATTCTTTGAAGTTTGATTGGTTAATTAAACATTTTAGGGTGATAATTCAGAGGCTAATTAATCGATTAATCAATCAAATTTAAGTGTTCATTGATCTTAAAGGCAAGAATTACTGATTTGGTGTTGGATTGAGGTTTCAATTCACTATTAACTTGTTAATTTCTTGAATCTTGAATGGTAATTTAAGATCATTGGCCATAAACACAATTAGGGACTCTTAAACTAGATCCAATAACAATTAAATTAGGATGAGGATAATGGATACTAAGAGATGAATCCACAGCTAGTCACAAGTCCATTGCATGGCTCATTAATTCATGCAATTAGGTAGCGATTATGAACTTTAATTCAATTTAATTTTAGTTAGTTAAATTTAGGCAAATCCTCCTTTTAGTTAGGCAATTTTTAAAGTTCTTTTACATTTGAAAAACTCAATTAAACATTGAATTCTATTTCCTAAGGAGACAATCTAGGTTGCACCACCAGTTATATATTTTTTAACCTGGTTTTATTTTAGAGGTTGCGTGACACAACCGTTAGGCGCACAAGAGAAGAGAGGAAGGGGAAGAAAACCAAGGCAAGAAAGGTGAGAATTTTATGGAATTTACTAATCATCTCTTTAGTAAACTTCTTCTCATCCTTCTCTTCTTTCTTTCTATGAATTTGTTGATACAATTGGGTTTGTTTTGAGCTCAGACCAAAGGGGAGGAGTTCGAGTTTCAAGAAAGGAATCCAAGTAAAGAGAAGAACTCTTAGAGAAAGCTAGGAAACCAAGGTAATTTGCTATAGTTCAAGCTTGCTCTTCCTTTGTTCTTTTCTTGTGAGTTTTAGCCAAGATAGGGACAACCAAGGAGGAGTGAATTTTGAATCAAACTAGGGATGAATCTTAGGAAAATGAGTGAGAAAACTAAGAATATACAAAGGAAACAACTAAACAACCATGAAATTCTAAGATAGCAAAGTTAGGGATTTAAAAACTTAACCAAAATTCTGTTTTGATTAAAGAGTTTCTAGGCTAAAGTGAGTGTTTATATGAGCTCTAGAGATCCCTAAAAAGCTTTCCACATGCATCTCCCATCAAGAAAATAAAGAACACTCCGTGGTTTCCTTAATGGTGCATTGCCTCAGTCTAGGCTAGAAGAAGTACCAAGAGGTAGTTTTAAATTCTTCCAAGCTTGGTTTTGTATCATATATGATGGGAGAGGATGAAAGGAAGCATTGAAAAAATTTTAAGAAGCCTAGGAAGTGAAATGGTGACATAGGTTTCATATTGTGAGTTAAAGAAGCAACATGTAGCTAAACTTCTTGAAATGAATGTGTGATGGCTCCAAGGAGTTTTAATAGAGTCAAAAGTCATAAATTAAGGGAGAGGATAGAGCTAAGATCATGTTTTCCTAAGGTTACTTCATCAGGTGCATTATGGAACTACAAATAAGCCATAGGAACAATCTAGCTTTTAAAATGAATGTGTAGCTTTAGGAATTGTTCCAAAAGTGTAATTGGATTTTATATAATATGTCTAAATCAAAGGAATTGGGTTTCACTTCCTTTTGAGTATGTGGCCAAGGGAGAGGAAGAGTTTTCAAGGAAGAAAGTGTGTCTTTGTAACCAAGCTAACTCTCTCTTCTTTCTCTTATGTATAATTGGGTGTTTTTCTTGTATTTGAATGTGTGTGAATATGTTTAAGCTATGAAAGATGTTTCTAGCATGTATTTATATGCCATGGTACCATGACACTTTGTTATGCACTTGAATGATGTTTTATGAACATGTTTTGGTTTGCTTGAGTGTGGTGAAGTCAAAAGTCCTGTAGCTGGGGTGAGAATGAGCCAAAAGTCCCCAAGAATGGGTGAGACAAAGCCAAGAGTCTCCAAAGAGTGAGGCTTGGTCAAAAGTCCCTTAAGAAAATGAGTGAGATAAATCCAAAATCCCAAAGAGAAGTGGGTGAGGATAAACCATCCTCTTGGCAAACCTATGTATGTTTTATGTGACTTCTTGAATGCAAGAAATCACCCATGTATGAGTATGCATTCCATGATATCCATGTATGCATTTTTAGACTTGGAATTGCATCCTTTATGTATGGTTGAAAGGGAGAAGAGCTATTGGAATTCCTAGAATCTTATTCCTTCCTCCCTATTACCTAATATGTCTAGGTGGACCAAGTAAACCAAGGAATGGGAGCTACCAAGCTTGAAGGAGAAAGATTGACAAGAAAGTGTGTATTTTGTTTACTTTGTAATCATTTTGATGGCATATGATGCAATCCTATAATGAATATGTTGTATAACCATTTAAACATGTGTAAATACATGGATATTTGATGTATATGCGAGAATTGATGCCGTGTGAATAATATAGAAAATTCTTGACATTGAATGGCAAGATAAAGCTTGTATGTTCTTATGTGTGCCATGGAATAAGAGAGTGAGTTTATGAAATATGGGTTTGTGAACCTTTTTAATAGACCATTTTGATGCTTTTCCATGTGCTTAAGTGGCCATGAAAGCCTTGAAAGCAAATTTAGACTTTTTGTGACCCTTTAAGAAGCATAAATGGACTAATTTGCAACTCTATGTCACAATCTGACCAAATAAACGAATTTTCTCATGAAATTTGGCATGTATATAGATCTCATCTAGAGCTTTTTGGAAAGCTAAATACCAGATTATTTGGAACTTGTGGAATTAATTATGAATTTATGAAGTTGCCAAATTTCTGCTATTCTAATATGATTATTGTTCATATGGTCAATTTCTTCTCCTATGTCATTCGAGGGACAAAGGGTGTCCAATGATCATGAAATTTTATAGACATAAAATAGACATGATAAGCATTCTATGACCCTTGAGATCACCCCAATTGGATGTCTAAGTAGGGAGATATGAATTTTGAAGTTTTATGTTAGTACCAGTAGTGCTAGCTATGTTTAGGTATTGTTCCATTGATTTCCAATAGATAAATGTTCTTATTTTTATCTGTACTTATGTTTAACATAAAATAGACATATGTAGCTTTCCAGAATGGTATAGTGTACTTGATTTTGATTTTTTTAGAAATAGTTATGATTTTTCAAAGTTTATGATAGTAACTTGGCACACCAATCTGAGGTTGAACATGTGATTTTTATGTATGTGTTATGAGCTCGAGTTTTTGGCAGCATTTTGAGATGGTTTTGTGTTGTATATATGTAATTAAATAGGAGAATGAGATGGATGAGTTTATATGGTCCATGAGATATGAAATGAAAATTTCATCTGTTACGTAACACGAAAATAATGTAACATTTTAATGGAGTTTTCTTGGAGGCTTAATTTATTTAAGGGAAAGTAATTAGAAACGAGATGAGATAGGCTAATTAAACATGGTATTACAAAACTCCCTTTAGGTAAGTTTATGTGCTAAATTTGTTTATAATCTTATTATAAGCTCTCTTCCACTTTTTGTTCTCTTTCTTTCCATGGTCTTGACTTCCCAAAAGATGGAGTTTTATGGCTGAACCCTTAGAGAAGGAAACTCTTTAAAGGGAAACAAATACACCATAATAATCTCTATGGGAAGTATTTTTAAGTAGCATATGATATGGATTAGAAAGCATAATATTCTCTTGGACTTCCCACTCCCCTAGGTTTGGCCACTATGTGAGGATCCTAGAGGGAATTGATTCTTGACGTAAACATGGTAATCTTAGGGGTTTAAAAGTGTGGAGATTAATATGGAACCAAAAGAAGCAACTAAAAAGCTATAGATTGTAAGATATGAAAGTTAGAGTTTTGATTCCACCTTAAGGAGTATGAAGTCTTAGAATGATATTTCAAACTATGTAAGAGCATAAGTGAGCTAAGAAGAGGCTAAGGAAGCTCCATAAGTGACAATTCCCTTAAAAATGGAACAAAAACTCCATGGAAGCCCATACTAGTGCATACCTCAGCCAAGACCTATCTAGGGCACCTAGGAAGAGCATTCAATGATTCCACAGTTATAAATGGTATAGATATGAATTATAAACACCAAATTAACTAATGGTTTGAATTTAGAAGTCTTATTTTGAAAAGTAAAAATTTAGGATTCAGTTATGTATAAAGAGGAAACTAAGTGCTAGACTTCTTGAAGTGAGTTTATGATGGCTTAAATGAGTTTTAATAGAGTCATATAACTCATATTGGGAGAGATCTTGGGGCTAAGATATTGAATTAAAAGAATTGCATCCTAATGCCACCTAATTGAACACTATGGAAGCCTAAAGTTCTAGGTAACTTGTATGAGGCTTAAGTGAGTATAAATATGGTTTCATTGATGATTTTATATTTGATTTGATATGTCTAGGCCAAACAAGTGAAATAGCACTCAAGTGTAGTTGTGAGACTGAGGGACCAAGCCAAAAACCAAAGGGAAACTAAATTGAACTATTGTATTAAGGTAGCTCTTCATTCATTCTTGTATATGTATGATGGTTGCTTGAGTGTCTTGGATTTCTTGTACGTAGTATTTGTAAATTATGCATATTATTAATTGTTTCATAATCATATACAATTGTATGACATTTGATTGCATTTGGAATTGGTTTGGCTCTTGAATAGGTGAGTTGTACCAAAAGTCTCTTAAATTAAGTGAGACTACGTCAAAAGTTCCTAAAAGATGGTCAGATTAAACCAAAAGTCCTTAGAGCTTTTAATTACCCCTGGTGGAGCCATGTGATCCCTAATATATGAATATGAATGATCTTTGGATGTGTGACATGCATGCTTACTTTCTTGACCTTAAGTATGCCAAATATGTGTGCTTGAACAATGAACAAGCTATTGAGATTTTTTGAATCTCATTCTTTTTCATATTTTTCCTAATCATGCCTAGGTAGTTCTTGAGAAAGTAAAGATGGTTAGCAAAGAGCTTGAGAAGTTCTACTTTGACACTAGTTTAAGTTTAAATGTATTTTCTTGCATGCATGGTGATGTCTACGTATATTTTGAGATGTGATCATTCCCACATACTTTAAAGTATGAGACTATAATGTACAAATCATTTTTGGATGTAAGTATGTGATATTGTGCAATTTGGCCATTTGAATCCCACGTTATACATGTATGTAATTGCAAATAGGAGTGTGATTTTGAGTGGAATAGCATTTAAGACATGTTGAATCAGTTATATATGTTGTACTTGCTATTTAAAACTTGCTCAAATGAAGACATGGCATAATATGGTTCAAATTAAACCATTTGGAACCAAATATAGCATATTTTGAGCCACAAAATGTCCTTGAACCAAAAATAAATCAAATGGGCAAAATTTGAGGTGAAATTTAGCAAGAATTTAAAGCTCATGTAGAGCTTTCTACAGAGTTAAAGAACACAAATTTTGAAGCTTTATAAAATTTCTTATGAATTTTCAAATTTGGCTTAATTATGTAGATTTTTATGGTTTATTGTTTATATGGTCCAGCTACTGTTTTTATGGGTTTTGAGGGACCATATGAATTTGTTTTGATCTAAAATTTTTATAGTAAATAGTTATTAATATAAACTTTTTGTATCCACCAATTTTGCACAAATTGGAGTTGTGTAGCTCAAATTATGATTTTTCAAAATTTGATGCATATTATGTGTCATAAGGCCTAAATGATTCATACTAAGAAACCAACGAAATTCTTTCTTCTTTTTGGGATTCTCATGTCTAACAAACTTGTTTGGCACGAATTTGGGAATTTATATGATGAAAATATTTATTTGTACAGAATTAGAATAATTAAGGCTTTAATAACGATAAATTCTATTGCTAAAAGTGTAAATATAAGAAATTGTTACTATAAAAAGATTATGGTATAGGATTTATGTATATTATTTTATGGTATGATCGATCCAATACTATAGGTTCTGCCACCGCATATAAGAATTTTTTATAATTTGTATTGAATTAAAAATGTCAAATCAACTAAGCATGAATAGTATACATATGCATAAAGTGATAGATAGTCAAGGGGCATAGGTTGGGTTTCACCTTAAGGTGAAGCCTAACCCAATTTAAAGCTGAGAAATTTTTTTGGCCATACTCAAGATGGCTTGGTTATAGTCGGGCTAACGAGGCCAAACTAGGTCCATTGCTTTTTTTTTGGATAAAACTTTTGAAACTTTAAAAGTTCATATTTTTGTATCTATTCAACCATTTAGGACATATTATTGTTCATTTTAATATATATTTTTTTGAGATCTACACAATGGAAATGACAAAAAAATGTACGTTTGAAGGAGGAAATAGGAAGAAAATGTAGATATAAAGGCTAAAACTTCAAAATGTGATAACTTAGAGCCTGGTATTTGGATTGGAATGATCTTTTATTGTTTTATGTCAGACATTTTTTGGAGACAAACACAACCAAATCGCTAAAGCCGATCTATTTTGCCCGAAAAAGATCATTTACTATCTTAAATCAATTTTCTTTTTGTTTTTGAATTCAAACAATATATATTTTTTATTTTATTTTCTCTTGTCTGAATGTGATAATTATACTTAAAAAGGGTTTAGTAGAGGCCTTAACTCATGTGACTATTTATAATTTGTAAAATATGTTTATTAAATTTTTTGGCTAAAATTATAAAATAACTCTTAAAGAGAATTTTCTTAATTTAGTCCCCATATTTTTTTTATCACTCATATTGCCATTAGATTGGGGCGAGCTTGACTAGTTGGGAGAGCTAGCCCAATTCTATTCTCCCTTTTTGTTTTTTTTCCTCTAAGATTAGCCCAACCTGACATGACTAGGCAGTACCAAGTTGAATGAACACCTTGAAGATAGTCATCTCCTAAACTTATATCCTTGTTAGTGCATTATTGTGGGGCTTAAATTCGAAAAAGCAGAACTACATTATATGAATTAATTTATTAATGTATATCAAATTCTCATTATTAACTACTATATATTCAACACCAATTTGTATAAACCAAAATTTTCAATTAGCTAAACCCAATAGTGTAACGCACCCATTAACATGGTATCTCACCATATTCAATGTGTAGCCAAACTAACTATATTCTCTCAATGATTTGGGAAACTTTCACCTTTGACATGTACTACCATCGTTATTATACAGGATGAGATAATGTTAGAACCTAGCTTCAGATTATTTTAGGATAATGAGGCAGATAGACATTTATATGGTCTCTTATACTTTGTAATTTGTTAGTGGGTTCCATGTGCTTTTTGGTAGGATCAAACCTCTAGCTGCAACTACTATCACTTCAAGAAAAAGAAAAGAAAAAACATTGTGTGATGGTTACAACTGTTGCTATACATTTTAGCAATGGTTGCAAAATCCATGACAAAAAGCTTTATTGGGAGTGATGTTGCGATGGTTATTTTCAACCACAGGAATAATCATTACAATAGTTTATTATGATGGTTGACACAGTCATTACAAAGTATGAAGCAAATGCAACTATTGCAAAAAATGAATCCTTTATAATGATAGTTCCAACCATCACTAAATCGTTGCAAATATTTACTTAAAACTTTTTTTATATTTGAATCTAAAAATAAATAGGTCAAAATAACTAGTACACAATAATAATAATTATAAATTATAATTATATATAGTTAAAAATTAAATCTAATACATCTAATAATACTATCACCAAAATATAAGTCCTACAGATTAATATATAAGATCTATAATTACGATACATTTAATAAAAGATCCTATGAGTCATAAATCTACTAATGGTTTTCTTTTTTATTGGAAGATGATGGAGAATGATTGACCACATTTACTTGATGCTTACATCCTTTATTAAATATCTAAATTAAAAATATAAAATGTTAGTAAAAACATAGAAAAATTAAATTGCCAATTTTGCCAAGCACAAAAACCTTACTCACAAGGTAGAGCACTCAAGTAAAATTCAAGTATACAAAAGCAATTAAACTAGCCTATGGTGTTTGGTAGAGATTTATTTATTTTGTTCCATAAACCATAATCACAAGGTAATTGCCTACTTGCTTGGAATTTATTTTGATCCCTTTCATTTCTTCTCATAAAGTGAAAATTTTAGGTTGACTATATATGCACACACAGAAATTGGAAGAATTAAAAAAACTAAAGAATATATGGATGTTTATAAAATATGGTTTTATACAAATATGTCATTTATTTTCATTTTCTTCAAACAAAGAAAGTTTTTAAAAATTCATAAAAAGCTTTGAGAAGGTTTTATTCTAACGGTGAGTTTGAAATCATTGAATGGTGTATTTAATTTTTTTTTCGAGGCCAAAAATCTCTTATGCGCATTGGCCAAAGAAAGAACACTAGCACATCTACAACTGTAAGGTATCATGTAATTTAATTACTCATAAGCTAGAGAACAACATTAACAAGAATAACAATAAAATCCGAGAGCCCAACTGGATTCCATACCCAATACAAGACATACCACGCAATTTGGGAGAAAAAACCAAGAGAATCATATGCGTTGTATTGCAACCATCAGACCCACTTCTTGAGAGTTGGGCTCATTAAGTTTAGCCCATTTGTAATTTCCTTGATTAATTTTTCATGTCGGATTAGGAATACAAGCCTTTCATGCAACAGTTACAAATATACTGATAGTCTGATACAAACAAATGACCATGTTGGAATAAGTGTTTTTTTTTCAATCCAAATATAATATTGTCAGCTAGTAAGTGTTTAGTAGTTCATCTACAATTTAGAGTGTAATTAGTTTCACTTGGATAGGTTTTCAAATTATTTTAGATGTACACATCAATAAGTTGTTTTCCCCAAGCGTGGTCCCACTACTCATAAGCATGGTTCTAAATTGCAGTCCGCATCATGTGATGCGGCCACAATATTGTTGTTGCAGTACTGGCCGCATCCACATCAATCGGCTGCAACGCCCGCAATCCTTCTTATACTATGCGCAACGCCTGTAACCACAATCGTAACGTCACCGCAACCACAACCGCAACCGCAATTTAAAACCATGCTCACAAGGTCCAAGATAACATCAACTGTCTCCATCTGCATAAATATGAATTGTCCAGATAGCAAGAAAAAGGAATGATGTGGCAATAATTGTATATGAGAAGAGTATATAATTTCTGTAGAAAGTTCATGAGACAATATATGTTATTGAAACCCCTTGCTGAAACCACAATTTAGATTATAAGTCATGTTTTGTCTTTACAATAAAAGCACAGTGAAACTAAGAAAGAAAAAAAGAAAGTTCAACAAATGTTAGCCGAAAAAAGTTCAACAATATATTGTCACTTCCAAGCTTTAACTTGATTTTTTATAATTTGTACCGGATGGAGTTAGAGTACGTGCTCTAAGAAAGAATGCACCATACTATTTTCAAAAATTCTAGGTCAGATAGTACCAAACCCTATAGCTGATATGTATTTGGTGGCCTAAAAACACTATTTCACAAGCAATTACATGGTAAAGCACTCAAGTAAAATTCAAGTGTACAAAAAAGGCAATTAAACTAACCTATAGTGTTTGGCAGAGATAGTTTCATGAATCAATTGAATTGGACCATTATAATACATATTTTGCTATAATCAATCTTCTATATTCATTGGCCAATAAAAAATCTTTTAACATTAGCAATGTGTTGGTAATATTTAAGATGTACCAAGAGTTATTAGAACTGCTGTTAATGACCAGCGTTATGCACAATCCTATCTTATATGTATATATATAAATATACATATACATATACATAGATGCATATACACATACACACACCTATATATAATACTTATAATTTATATCCAAAAATCTTTTGAAATAAGTGGTTCAAAAGGTAAATTCCACAATTAGTAGTATAGTATTTCATAATCAAACACTTCAACATTACCATAAAAGCATATTGAGGCAAACTTATCGTTGTTTGAACTCTCAATAATAACACTTTAAGTTTAGAAGCCATTCCGTAGCTATTTTGATATCATAACACACACTGCATATTATAATTTAAAGATTTAATATAATAATAATAAACACACATTGAGGTACTAACTAATATGTGCATCCCAATGGACACAGAATGTAGATAAGAAATAGAGAAATCAAAAATGAAAAAGAAGATTAAAAAACATATCATACTTTATAATCTACTCATATTGCTTGTCGAACAAATATTGATTCTTCCATCATTGTACCACCATTACACCTTCTCGAAGAGCATTCAAATAGTTTCCTAGAACAATAAAACAATTTTTTTCAATTCAATAACTCCATTGATGGTTCCTATCTCTTTTCATAAAGTCTGGGCAATAAGACCATCCTATGTTTAATCCTAATCCTACCATTTCCCCAATTTCATTCATTAATTAAAGTTTTTTTTTTTCTAACATGAATTTTCCTCAACTTTGTTTAGTGTACCACTTTATTTAACTAACTTTACCCATGTAATTCCTTCTTAAACAATTAGTTCTACTTGATTAATTAAATTAATTTTTTTATTATTTTTTTTAAAAAGAAGTTTCTACTCTAGTATTTTTCTATAATTTTATATTTAATTATTTTTAATTAAAAATGATGTAGAAAGTATTGATGATGATAGAATTTATTTCAATTCCCACATAGTAGATCAAATAGAAGCAAAATAACCCCCCCAAAAAAAACTCATGCTTTTGATGATTTATTAGGAGAAACGCATCATAGATGGCGATAAAGCTACAAAGCAAACACAATGATGATTATTTTGTATTTCTTGAAGCGCAATATTCCTTTGGAATCTATATATATATATATATATATATATGAAACACAAACCAAGCATTTGAAAGGAAATGTATAATCTGATTAGTCAACACTTGAAAACTCTTCTGTGGTCCAAGTGGGCGTAGGTGTCTAGGAGACAGAATTATAAAGAAAAATAAGGTTCTGTCCAAATTAAATTAAGAAAAGCCCACTTGGCTGAACAGCATATTGTTTCATTGACACACAAAGTTAAACTATTTTTCAAGGTTTCCCTTCAAACCAAGATGGAACCCACCCTGTAATTAACACGTACCTTTAAAAACCAATTTCAATAATTAAGTCCAGCAAATTCATGAATCCATGATTTAAGATTTAACCCACGATTATCAATTAATAGCAAGGAACCCAATGACACGTTACTAGCACCAATGGCACGGAAGGAGGGCCAAAAATCGAAGATATACCTATAATGAAGCTAACATAAAGCCATTGGAACCAAGGCTAGAACTTAGATAGCGCAACCCTTCCACATGCACAGATCACTGAAGGAGACACGGTTGAGCTGTGGAAGCAACAAAAAGGAAGTCACGAGTTTGCGAGAGAAAGGATACAGTAGCAGAAATGGAAGGGGCTCCTGCAATGCTCTGTTGGGAAGAGGAAGGGAGAGATGTGCTGAAAATAGAGAAAAAAGGGAAATTGAGTTTCGCTCATCTTCCACTCAGAAGCAAGGAACAAACCGACTTCGAGGGAGAAGCTTGAAGTGCAGCAACAGTGAAAGAAAAAGCTTCGGGCTTTAACAGAGTAGTACTGATCTGATGGAAAGTTACTCAGGAATGTGTCTAGCCTTACAAATATAAAGATAAAAATAAAATCTTGGCTTGGCAATCAAAGGTCCTAGAAGTGGTGGCAAGAAAATAGAAAAAATGAAGTAAAAAAATTGGATAGCTAGGGGGTGGATAGCTGGCTTCTTCCCTCAGATATTTGGAGCATTGTCAAAAGAGATGAGAATGGCCTCTCCCAAGCTTGAGGCCATGGCGTATATATATATATATATATATATACATATATATATATAAAGAAATTTGAGAAATATGCTGACTAACTATGTTACAACATCCTCTTGTATCTTAATGTAAATTAATTTTCCTTAATTCTATTTTAACTTCTCTTTATTCATATATATATATATATATATATTTCATTAGTAGGCATTACATTCACCATTTTTGAAATCAAGGACTCCACTTTAGTAAAAAAAAAAAAAAACCTTTCAATAAATCATTGTGCAACTAGAATTTTCATACCCAAAAAAATATTGCTTTTTTAAAAAGGACTTAAATGACATGGCAAAACAAATATAAATCATAAAATTTCAATAGACTGTTATTTACTTACATAGTGGAAGATGTGGCGATACTTTTTGCCTCCTTCAACAATCCTGAATATGGGATTAACTCAAGTCTTCTAAATACCCGACGTAAAGATATTATTATTGATTAGTTTACTAATTCATGAAGAATAATAGTAATTCAATTACTTAAAACCAAGTGTTTCTAATTGCTACTACATAAACCCTTTGTTATTATTATCATTATCATTATTATTATTATTATTATTATTATTATAAAACTCCAGATTTAGTACATTCAAAGATGTTAACTCCTTTCCAAAGAATCCCGATCAAGAATTTCCATAATTGATCCTTGATCCATGTTTCGTTTTAAGTGTCCTCCATCAACAACACTTGGCTCAAGGTCTAGCTAGGAGACAAAGCAAAACCAACATTTAGCAATTTATTAAGCACCCCTTAATAAGGAATCCACAATGTAACACCATATATTTTTAACTTGCTTCTTGTCATTTCTAAGTTTCCCATGAAGAATTGCACAAAAGGGAATGGAATATGGCATTAAAATAATACCTTATTTCGCGTTGCGTAGCGTATGAAAATTCCATTTGGTGTCACGCGGACCATATGAGTTCATATATCACATTCTCATATTTAATTACATACATTCAACTCATTTGCATCACCAAAGTTGGACCACAACTCATGGAAACCGAAATGGAACCTAGAATATGGAGGTTTATTTTCGGCCAGATTTGGCCCCTTTCTGGCACAATTTCGAAAAATCATAACTAATTATAGAAAAATAAAAATCACACATTCTTGGCCATTTTGAAAAGCTACGGATGTCTAATTCACAGTAAAAATATGTACAGACCATAACACCCATCACAGAGGGCGTTTGATATCCGAAAATGCCCAGGGGTCAAACTGCCTCCTGATGCTGTTACAGATTCTGCAGCAAACTTTGAAAATGTCCAATTAATTCCACAAAAATACAATCCATGCAAATGATACCAATATGGAAAGCTGTGGATGTTAGATAGAGGAAAAAAATACTTTCAGACCAGTTCAGGTACCCAAAATCTCGAAATTCAATAGAACAGTACATCAAGTCGGGTAAGGGTCCTGATACTGGATAGAATGTTAAAAAATTCATATCTCCCTCTCTAGAACTCCAAATGAGGTGCTTCCAGTTGGACCAAGTCACTGTGAATGTCTAGTTTCTTTGTATGAAATTTCGTGGCAATTGGACATCGTTTTCCCCATGAGTGACAGAATTCAATTTCGGACCAGTGCTACAGTACCAAGGACCAAAACCAGAAAATTTTTCAATTTCAACAATTCGCTAAATATTCCACAGACCTCCAAAAATTACCAAATTTATCTTCTCAAAAAGCTCTCAATAATCTCTAGATTCATGTCAAATTTCAGGTCAAGAAGAGTTCATTTGGACAAAAAGTGACATAGCCTCATGAAATGGTCATTTTTGCTTCCTACCAAGAGTCACTTTGCACCAAATGGCCTCTTCTTGAATTTGGCACCCCTTGAGCAAGTTTCAAAGCACAAATATGACTTGTGGAGGCTGCCCAAGTGATCCCAAACCTCATGCAACTCATTTTGGTCTCTCAACATCTATTTATGCATAGTTACATCAAGCCCATCCAAAAGCCAATTTGCACAATACTAGAGATTTAGTGTCATATAAAGTGTACATCATATTCATACATCATTTTACACTTGTCCATGGTCTTACATCACAAAAGTATTACATACATCATTACTTTGACATTTGACCACCATTTAAAGTACTTAATACACCAAAACAAAGATGTTCAATGTCCTTAGCTTGCATCTCCTTGACTTGGAACACCACCTAGACAATTCAAGGATGAAGGGGAAAGGGGGGTGAGATTCCAAGAATCTCAATAGCTCATACACCCATTCACACCACATTCAAGGCATACATATACCAAATGCATAACCATACAAGCATAAAGTGTGCAATAAATTCCATTCCATGCCACATTCACATGTCAAGATTACTTTCATGCTCTAGGGACTTTTGGTTTAGTCTCACCCCATTTCTAGGACTTTTGGATTTGCCTCACTCTTGGCCTAGGGACTTTTGACTTTGCCTCACCCATTCAAGGGACTTTTGGCCTTGTCTCACCCATGCCATGAGACTTTTGGCATCTCCTCACCTTCATCAAGGGACTTTTGACATCACTTCACCCTTATGAGCTCTTTCCACAACTATAGTTATTCAAGACAACACATTGGTACCAATGCACAACAAGGATCAAGTGGCATATTATCAAGCATCAAGAATGCATGCAAGCACACTAAGACATACATATACACACAAGAATGCAAAGAGAATGAGGTGGAGAGCTACCTTTTTATGTATGCAAGCTCACTTTGCAATTTCCTTCCCCTCCTTGGTTTCAAAAGAGCACTTAGGTGGAGTAGGGTTCTCTTGGCCTAGACATTACAAACATCACACAATTACACATTTGAAGCAAGCCAAGACATTAAACTAAAGCTTATTACACACTTAGTTCCAAAATAGACATATTGGTTCCATAAATGGCCTATTGAAGCAACTAGGCACCATTCTCTTGTTCTTTCTAGACTTCTTGGACTCATTTAAGGTCCTTGGAGTCATCACACATTCAATTGCACAATTGGAAAACCAAGTTGCTTCACAAAGCACCATTATGGACACCATTGGGCCATCTTCCAATCTATGGCTCCTAAATTTTTCCCAATGGTTTCTCCCATCTTCTAACATCATATAAAGTCCCAAAACAAGGCTAGAACAAATTAAAACATCCCCTAGCCTAATGAACCTAACTTGGCCGAAATATGCACCATAATGGAGGTTCATAGACTTTATGATTTTTCCTTGATGGGAGAGCCACTTGGGAGGCTTTCTAAAGGTCTTAGGAGTTCAAGGAAACATTCAAATAGCCAAGGAAATATTCACACAAAATCAGATTTTGCAAAACCCTAGAAAACACTACACTTTTCTAACTTGTTTTCTATTGGTTTTTCTTGGAATTTCTTGCCATATGCCATCTCCCCATGGCCTAAAACCCTTGCTCCCTCCTTGTATTTGGACAGAACATCCTCCCCTCCTTTGGTTCTGTTCTTGGCTGAAATACACACAAAGGGAGGGGGAAGAGAAGATGCAACAAAAAGCAAAGATTACCTATGGTTCAAGTGAGCTTTCAAGTGTCTTTCTCCTTCATTCTCTTCACCTTAGAAAATTTCAAATTCTCCCCTTAGGTCTGGGTCAAAAACAGAACCAAATCATTCAAAAAATCTATGGAAAGGAAGGAGGAAGAGAGGAAAACATGATTGGAGGAAGATGGAGTAAGAAATTTCATGAAATTACCTAGTTTCTCCTTGGCTTTCTTCCTCTTTTTCTCCTCCCTTTTGTGTGCCTAAGAGAGCTGAAGATTTTCTGTATTTTGGGCAGAATGGGTCGTGCTCATTAAAGAGGATAAGAAGGGAGAAAAGTGTGGAACTCTTTAGAACATTCAAGAAACCATAAATTCCAATTTTGCCCTTCCGTAATGGCAAGTTCATTTCGGCTTCGTTTTAGCTCCTTTTTTAGAACCGTCTTTTCCATCATAAAATTTAGGTTCCCAATTTAATAAAATACCTTTGGAATCACTCAAATCGGAGTTAAAACCATCCCGAACGAATCGATCAAAGTTCGGGTCAACCGACTTTGGAAATAGTACACCGGAGGGGCTTTACCAGTCCCGGGGCTTCCCATGGTTTTTGGGACCTTTGAGAACCTTGGGCAACTTAAAATTTTCATTTAAAAAGCCCTCCTAGGTGTTTTTCCAAAATTACACTTATTTACGAAAATGCCATTGGCCTTTCGGCAAATTTTTTGAATCGCTCCGACCCCAGTTTTTGGGCAACTCAAGGCTCAAATCCTCATTTTCTATTATATAAAATTTTATTCAAATTTTATTTGGCCTTGAATCACTCATCTCAGGGGACTTGCTTTTCAAATCAGCCCGTTCCAGTGATTGTACAATGTACCGGGCGTTACACGCAACATGTAGTTCCTCCATTAAATTCTAAGATTTCCAATAAGTTAGCTAACCCAATAATTGTTGGCAAATTATGATGAACATAGGAATTATTTGGGAAACAGTAACTTGAGTCGCATGGATGCACACCGTCTTTAAGAACTATTTTGCTACAATGTACATTAAATGCAAAAGTTTCCTAGAATCAAACAAGCTCTTTTGAAAAAAAATTCAGGTAACAGAATAGCAGCTAATTATGCATAACCCAATAGTCAGTTGCAAGAGGAAATGAGTAATTAGAGGAATGTATCTAAACGTAATTCTTTTTATCATTAAAATAATAACATTTTATTATTAACGTTAAGGAGATAATAAAGTAGATAATGGGGGATAATCTAAGAATGTAGAACAAATTTAAAATTCAAAAATTGAAAATGCTCAGATATTGGAGGAGCCACTTATCTGAAAAATAAGAACTAAATTTGACCAGTTCAAATGTAACCAAAATTAATTAATTTAAATTAAATACTTTTTTCTAGATAGGTAAAAATAATATTTTGTAAAAGGCTGGCCCACACGGTTAATTCACGCACATGGCGGGGGGCAAATCCACAATTTATGCTGTTTTTAGACAACTTGGCCCAATCTCGTATGTGCAAGCCCTCCTCGCTTCCAAGCCTTTTACAAGCCTAATATATCTTCTCCAATTCCAAGCAATATGGGACTTCCTTTTGAAATACCCATTTTTCACAACAATCCCCCATATATTTCAAAAGGTCAAGTGAAGATAAAAGGTTTTACTGGGTTATATACATAAGGGTAAATGTTTCAAATTTGGTGTCTTTTGAACTATGAACCAGACTTAGACTTGGATAAAAAAACACTTAGGTATGTTAGAAGTCTTATCAGTAACATTTCATTTCCCACAATTTCTATTGTTAACGTTGTTTTGCACTAATAGGCTATGGGCGCACCTAGTAGTTCATGAGTGCTTTAGAGATTTTGCCATAATCTCATAGGAGCAGCCCTACTCTACACTCATATAGGTGATTTTATCAGTATATCTGCAATGAATACATCACCCATAAGGGATCATTAAGAGCATTTCGTTCATCTTCTCATTCAATGCATTCTAGCACTTTCT
Organism: Erythrophleum ivorense; assembly: GCA_026724425.1. Taxonomy (NCBI): domain Eukaryota; kingdom Viridiplantae; phylum Streptophyta; class Magnoliopsida; order Fabales; family Fabaceae; genus Erythrophleum; species Erythrophleum ivorense. Next base: position 36,662,217 of record JAIUCV010000008.1, read on the forward strand.
CACATCATAAGGAGGGGCTGAAAATAATGGTGCTAAGAAAATTAACAAATGACTTGTTATTATCTATATGAACTTTCTTCATGGGATCTCCAATGATAAAGGTTGGATTATCATTATTGTTAATTTCAAATTGGTTTAAGTCTCATTCCCTCGATGTTTCAAGGATTAATTTCCTTCCCAAAGGTTTGGTTAGAGGATCTGCCAAATTCATTTCTAACCTTACATAATCGATTGATATAATTCCATCTTTTAATAGCTACTCTACCACATTATGTCTTAAATGTGTGTGTTTACTTGTACCATTGAAAGTCTTAGTCTTTGCAATGACTATTGTTGCTTCACAATCATAGTGCATAGACACAGATGGTGTTGGTTTTATACCCAATGGAATATTTGCTAAGAAGTTTCTTAACCGCTCAGCCTCATTACCATCCAATTTTAGAGCAATAAACTTTGACTCCATAGTTGATCTAGCAATAATTGTTTGTTTAGCTGATTTCTAAGTTACTGCACCACCACTAAAGGTAAATACATAACCACTAGTAGATCTTGTCTCATCTGAATCAAAGATCCAATTAACATCAATATATCCTGCTAATATAATAGGAAATCCACTATATATGATACCATAATTTATAGAACCTCTCAAATATCTCATTAGTCTAATAAACACTGTCCAATAATCACGATTAGGACTATGTGTATACCTACTTAATCTACACACAACATATGCTATGTCAAGTCGGGTGAAATTCATTAAATGTAATAGACTCCCAATAATCTGTGCATACTTAGATTGAGCAATAGGCTCACATTTATTTTTCTTTAGTTGAGTGTTAGTATCATAAGGAGTTTATACTAATTTGTCATTAAAATGATCAAACTTCTTAAAAAGTTTCTCAATATAATGTTCTTGTGATAGTGATATACTATCACTATTCCTTATGATTTTAACACCCAAAATCACACTTGCTTTACCCATGTCTTTCGTATCAAATTTAGATGTAAAAAAATGTTTAGTTTCAAGTACAATGTCTAAACTAGTACAAAAAATAAGCATGTTATCAACATACAAACAAATAATTACACATTCATCATTTTCTAATTTTGTATACACACTTATCAACTTCAATAAAAGAAAAACCATCATCCATCGATATTTGATCCAATTTCTCATGCCATTGTTTTGGAGCTTGTTTCAAGCCAAATAAGGATTTAAGAAGTTTGCAAATTTTATTTTCTTGTCTAGGAATAACACAACTTTCAGGTTATATCATATAAACTTCTTTTTCTAAATCACCATTTAGAAATGTTGTTTTGGCCTCCATTTGGTGAATAAAAAGTTTATACACTAAAATTAAAGCAATTAAAACGTGATTCAACATTTTGTTTTTGAGTAAAACCTTTTACTACTAACCTTGCTTTGTATTTTTCAATTGACCTATTAGGGTTAGATTTTCTTTTAAAAATCAATTTGCAACTAATAGTTTTTGCTTTTAGGGATAAATCTACTAAAACCCAAGTATTGTTTTTGTTAATTGAATCAATTTTAGTTTTAATTGCTTCTTTCCAAAAAGATACATCAAATGATGCAATAGCTTTAAAATAAGTTTAAGGTTCATCTTCCACAATGAAGGTATAAAAATAAGCTCCAAAAGAAGTCTCTTTCCTTTGTCTTTTGCTTCTTCTCAAATCTTTAATTTTAATTTTTTTAAATTATTTTTCGTAGGTGCATGAGAAATAATTTTTGTTTCCATAGGAAAAAATATATTCAAAGAATTTAGCATTTTTTTATTTCTATTATGGTATTACAATCAAGCACATCACTTTTCAAGACAAGTGATCTATAGGTAACACTATGTTAAGCATATCCAATAAACATACAATCAGAAGTTTTTGAGCCTATTTTCCTTTTCTTAGGTTTAGGTAACATAACCTTCGCAAGGTATCCCTACGCTTTCAAATATTTTAAATTAGGTGCATGAACCTTTCATAATTCATATGGGGTTTTATTAGTTTTCTTATAAGGAATCCTATTTTATATGGGACAAGTAAACAATAAGGCCTTACCCCAAAAGTTGTCATGTGTAGAGGAGCTAACTAGCATAACATTCATAATTTCTTTTAAGGTCTTATTTTTTCTTCTACTACTCCATTAGATTCAAATGAATACGATGGAGTAATTTCATGAATTATTCCTTCTTTTTCAAAAAATTTATTAAATAAAGTATATTTACTTCTTTTATCTGACTTAACTCTTTTAGTTTTTTTATTTACTTAATTTTCTACTTCAGCTTTGTATAAAAGAAATATGTCGAATGCCTCATCTTCATTTCTAAGTAAATAAATCTTAGTGTATCTAGAGAAATCATCAATAAATATTATATAATATCTTTTATCACCCCTAGTCATTGTTTGCTTTACATCTCCTAAATCAATATGAATTAAATTAAGTAATTCAATTTCTCTTTGTATAATATGACAAGGCTTCTTAATTAATTTAGATTCTATATAAATTTCACATTTAGTCAAATATGTATTGCTAATTCCAGAAATTAGACCATAAGTTTACATTTTCTTAATATAAGAAATACTAACGTACCTTAATCTAGCATGCCACATATCAATAGAATCAACTAAGTAAGCAGAAGTAGATGCATTTTCATTAATTGGTTAAAAAACATTAAGTACAAAAAGTCCCTAATTACAATAGCTTTTCCCTATAAAAATATTATTTTTTAGTTATTACAATCTTGTCATATTCAAATGACACTTTAACCCTAACTTTTCCTAATAGTGCAATAAAATCAAATTTGCTTTAATTCTGGGCACATGAAGCACTTTATTTAGAACCAAGGTCTTTTTTAGATGTGAGCTTCAGAAGAACCTTTCCTTTGCCATAGACCTTAGTAGTCCTAGAGTCTCCAAGATATAGATATTCTTCTCCATCCCCTATTAGCGTATAAGAGGTAAACGCATCTTTATTTGCACATACATGTTTTGGTAGCCCTTGAGTTTACTACCCATTCTTTCAATTGGCCACAGGGAGAGCTTGAGAAATGACTATAGCAATAATATCATCTCTTTGGACCAAATTTACATTTGGTTTAGGAGGATTATCACTTCTTGCTCTCTTTTTGCACTGAGCTGCATGATAACCTGACTTACCACAAACAAAACATTTTCCTTTCTTTTTGAAGGTGGAGTTAGTAACTTTAGGCTTGCAACCAGATTTTTGTTTATCATACCTTATGTTATGGGATTTCTCTTACATCATGTTTTCCTTTGAGGTCATCTCTTTTGCTTTGGCTACTTTAAGTTCCCTTCTATTGGTGTCCTTAATGATTATATGAGTAATTAGGTCCGACAGAGATAATTGCTTGTGTTTATGTTTGAGTTGTTGTTTATAGTCCTTCCATGAGTTAGACAATTTTTCAATGAGAATACCTGCAACAAATTCGATAGGCAGGATGATATTCTCAGCGTGTAGGTCTTTCAATAATTTGTGGTACTCATTGATCTATACTTTTAATCCTTGTCATCAGTCATCTCCCATCTGTAGTAATTTCCAATCACAAATTTCTGCTTTCCAGTATCTTCAATAGTGTATTTGGTAACTAATGACTCTTAAATTTTACTGGTCTCTTTGTACATTTAATAGACATAAAAAAGATCTTTAGACAAGGTGCTAATAATCATATGTCTACATACGTTATTTTCATATTTCCAAGCCTTCGCTTGATCTGGATCAGCTATTGGTGTAGGTCTCCAATCAATGAGAATAGTAGCAATTAACACCATTTGACTTTAGCCTTCCATATGCCTTTTCAATGATCCTACATAACATAACAATTCTCAGAGAAAAAGAATTAAACAAGGCAATATTCCACATTATGTGGGATTCTTTTACCCTCTATAGACCCCATGAAATCTCAAACATCATCCTCTACTTATAATCTATCTATACAAGTCATAAACATCATAAAATATCTCATGCAATTTAGATTTAGAGCCCCATACATAAGAAAATGCATATTTATTTTCAGGCTTAAATTCCAATTTTCTGTCATAGATTTTGAAAATTCATACTCAAATCTAGAAAAATTGAAATCCAACAAACCATAGCTTTCTAGAAAGCCTCCAATGTTAAATTTATGCTAAAAATACTTCTAGGCCATAAAAGCATCATTTGGACCACATTTGATAATAGAAAAGTAGCATAAGTTTGGTTGTCTTGGAGTTCTAATATAGTTTACTAATATAAACTTCACAAATTCATAACTAATTCCAAAAAAATCCAAATCAATCAAACTATACCAATCTAGAAATCTACATATGTCTAATTTAAGGGAAAATAGCTCCAGATCTAGAAAATGACATGAAGCTAACAAAAATCAAAGGAATATTACTTGGGGTCCTACTGCATTACTGACAGTAAGTCCCAACTTCAAAAATGCATATCTCCCTCAATGTAAATCCAAATAGGGTACTCTCTATAGCTATGGAAAGCTTATAATATCTAGTTTATGCCTATAGAATTTCAGGGCAATCGGACTTTATTTTCCCTATAAATGATAGAAGAGAACAAATTGACCATATAAATAGTGCATACACCAAATCTAAAATTTTTTCAACTTTGAAAATTCATAATTTATTCTCTAGAGCTCTAAATAATATAGTTCTTAGCTCTACAAAAAGTTCTAGATGATATTTAGATTCATGCCAAATTTCATGGGAAAATTTCTTCATTTGGTTTGTTTGTGACATAGGGTACCAAAATGTCACTCTCATGCCTCCGAAAAAGGTCAAATATGGGCCATTTGCCCTTCTACTCTAACCAAGGCCACTTGAGCACGTGGAAAAGTATAAAAACAACTATCTTAAAATGATCAAAGGGTTAAAAGACTCATACATCACAAATTCACTCTCCCACTTGCCCACATATAAGAGATCTTCCATGCACATCTTTGTATTTCAATGTCAAAAACATTAAATCTTGTTCATAGGCTACTAGTTCTCATACATATATCATATATCCATACATTTATATATGTTCAAATGTTTATACATCATATACATCATGAGATTGTATCGTTTGACAATAATATGGGTTCAATACAAGTATTTAGCCATTTCTTTGTCAATCTTCTAGCCTTCAAGCTTGATGACTTCTATCTCTTGGCTCCCTTTGTTCACCTAGGCATGTTAGACAATGGGGAGGGAAGAGTGAGATTCTAGGAATCCTAATAACTCTTCATCCTTTTCAATCATACATAATGAATGCATTTTGAAGCCTAAAGATGAATGCATGGAAATTTAGCAATTCATGAACATTCAAGAAAACATACTCATTACACATAGGCTTGCCAAGGTAATGGTTTAGCCTCACCCATTCTCTTTGAGACTTTTGGAATTGTCTTACAACACCATAATTTCCTAACTTATCTCATGCTATCTCCATGTTTAACATTAAGCATTTCATTAAAGAACAAGGAAATAGCATACAAATATTGATTATTTTAGTGTTGCAACGTATATAAAAATTTCATTCGGTGTCACGTGGACCTTATAAGCTCATGTATCATATTCTTATATTTAATTACATGGATATAACTCATTTCCATCATCAAAAGTGGTCTACAACTTGTGGAAAGCAAAGGGAAGCATAAAATACATAGTGGCATTTTTAGCTAGAAATTTTTCTTTTCTATCACAAATTTTGGAAAATCATAACTAATTCTAAAAAAATAAAAATCATGAATTCTTTGCCATTCTGGGAAGCTAAACATGTCTACTTTATGGTAAAAATACGTCTAGACTATGAAACACAACACAGAGAATGTTTGACATTCAAAAAGGTACAGAGGTCTGGTTGTCCACTGGTACTGTCACAACTTTCTGCTACAAATTTCAAAAATGTCCAATTAATTCCACAAAAATCCAATCCATCTAAATGATACCAATCAAGAAAGATACAAATATTAGTTAGAGGGGACAAATAACTCTAAACTAGCTCAGGCATATCCAGGCATTGAAAACCAATCAAACAATACCTGAGGTCAATCTGAAAGCTTGATACTGAGCATAAAATTTAAAAATTCATATCTCCCTCTTTAGACATCCAAATAGGGTGCTTTTAGTTGGCACAATTCACTAAGAATATTTAGTTTATTCATATAAAATTTTGTGGTAATTGGGCATCATTTGGCCCCTGAGTGACATAAATCATTTTTGGACCTGAGTGAACAGTATATCAGACCAAACTAGAATTTTTTCCAACTTTGAAAATTCATCAAATATTCCATATACCTCCAAAAATTTTGTTATTTAGCTTCTAAAAAGCTCTTAACAATTTGTAATTGCATGCCAAATCTTAGATCAAGAAGAATTCATTTGGACAAAAAGTGATATAGGTTTCCAATATGGTCAATTTATACTCCATATGGATACCAAAGTGTCCAAATGGTTCCTCTTGATGTTTGGCACCTCTTTGGCAAGTCTAAGAGTATGGATATGACTTGTACGAGCTGTTCAAGTGGTCCCAAATCTCATGTATCTCAATCTGGCCATTCCACATCCATGTATACACTAATCCTTCAAACTTTCAAAAAGCAAAATTTGCCATTATATACTCAATTTACATTCTAATGATCATATAATATAATCTCTCATTTATATATCACATATTAGCATAATTACACATGTTCAAAAGGCCATAAACCATATACAATGATGGATTACATCATTTGACACCAATATGGCCTTAAACAACAAAAACTATGCACTTTGTAATATCCGGTTCTCCAAAAATCAGAGAAAATGTGAGAAACGTAACGTACAGTTTCTCCGTTAACAAATAAAATTCACCGAATATAAAAGAAAGTCCCTTAAGATGATGTAGTTAAGGTCTCAAAAAATTTGGGAAGCATTCTAAACTCCTAAAAATGAGAATTTCAGGCTCAGATGGAAAGAAAAACGGAGTTAGGATGGAGAAATAATTTGTGACGGAAACTGACGAAATGTAATGGCATTTTTGTAAATAAGTGCAACTTTTGGAAAACCACATAGGAGGGCTTGTTAAATGAAAATTTTGAGTTACCCAAGGTTCTCAGAGGCTTCAAAAACTATAGGAAGCCCCGGGACTAGTAAAACCCTTTGGTGTATGTTTTTTAACATTAGTTGACCCAAACTTTGACCAATTTATTTGGTAAGGTTTTAGCTCCAAATTGAGTGATTTTAAAGGCATTTTATTCAATTGAGACCCTAAATTTTATGATGAAAAAGATAGTTCTAAAAAAGGAGCTAAAACGAAGCCAAAATGAAATTACCATTATGGAAGGACAAAATTGGAAATAAAAGCTTCTAGAATGTCCTAAACACTTCCACACTTTTCTTCCATCTTCTCACTTTTATTGAGCACAACTTCTTTTACCCAATTTATAGAAAAATATAGCAGCTGGTTAGGTGCATCAAAAGGGGAAGAAAAAGAGGAAGAAAACCAAGGAGAAACTAGGTAATTTTATGGATTTTCTTGCTTCATCTTCCTCCAATCTTGTTCTTTTCTCTTCCTCCTTTCTTTCCATGGATTTTTTGAATGATTTGGTTCTATTTTTGACCTAGACCTAAGGGGGAAAATTCAAATTTGCGAAGGAGAAGGGAATTAAGGAAGAAAAGCTTTGAAAACAAGCTTGAAACTAAGGTATCTTTCCATTCTTGATGCTTCATCTTGATTGCTCCTCTTTGTGGTAGTTTTGGCCTACCTAGGGGGGATAGAAGGAGATGAATTTTGGGCAGAACCAAGGGAGAAACCTAGGGAAAAGAGTGCAAGGATTAAGAATATGGCAAGAAATCCTAAGAAAAACCAATAGAAACCAAGTTAGAAAAGTGTAGTGCTTTCTAGGGTTTTGTAAAATATGATTTAGTGTGAGAGTTTCTTAGGCTATTTAAATGTTCCCTTGAGCTCCTAAGACCTCTAGAAAGCCTCCCAAGTGGCTTTCCCATCAAGGAAAAATCACAAAGTCTATGAACCTTCCTTATGGTGCATATTTTGGCCAAGCTAGGTTCATTAGGCTAGGGGATGTTTTAATTTGTTCTAGCCCTGGTTTGGAACTTTATATGATGTTAGAAGATGGGAGAAATCATTGGAAAAAATTTAGGAGCCATAGGTTGGGAGATGGGACAATGGTGTCCATAATGGTACCTTATGAAGCAACTTGGTCTTTCAATGATGCAATTGAATATGTGATGGCTCCAAGGACCTTAAATGAGTCCAAGAAGTTTAGAAATAACAAGAAAATAGAGCCTAGAACTTGGATGATATGAGTTGCTTTAACGGACCATTTATAGAACCAATATGCCCATTATGGAACCAAGTGTGTGTTTAACAGTGAACCTAGTGTCTTGGCTTGCTTCAAGTGTGTAATTGTGTGATGTTTGTGATATCTAGATCAAGAGAACCCTACTCCACCTAAGTGCTCTTGTGAGACCAAGAAGGGAAAGGAAGTGGCAAAGTAAGCTCACATAAATTAAAAGGTAGCTCTCCACCTCATTCTCTTGCATTCTTGTGTGCATATGTATATGTTATGTGCTTGTATATGCTCTTATGATTTGAGAACATGCCACTTGATGTCTTGAAATTGCATTGGTACCAACGTGTCTTCTTGAATGACTATGGTTGTGGAAAAGGCTCATAAAGGTGAGGTGATGCCAAAAGTCCCTTGATGAAGGTAAAGAGATGCCAAAAGTCTCATGGCATGGATGAGGCTAGGTCAAAAGTCCCTAGGCCAAGAGTAAGGCAAATCTAAAAGTCCTAGAAATGGGGTGAGGCTAAACCAAAAGTCCCTAAAGCATGAAAGTGATATTGACATGTTGATGTGGCATGAAATGAGATTTATTGCACACTTTATCTCTATGGAAATATGTGGATGTTAGCTAGAGGAGAAAAATATCTCCAGATCAGTTCACCAAGCCAATTCCCCGGAAACCGATGGAACAGTACCTCGGGTCTGATTGGGTGTCTGATTCTGGGCAGGAACTTCGAAATTTCATAACTTCCTTTCTAGACCTTTAAATAAGATGCTTCTAGTTCCTACAAGTCACTGTGACCATCTAGTTTCTGTGTACAAAGTTTCGTAGCCATTGGACTACGTTTGCCCCTCGGATGACACGTTTCTCAAACTGACCAAATGAACAGTGATTTCTGAAATCCGAATTTCTGATGTCAACTTTGAAAAATCATAGAAAATGCTATAGACCTCTAAATGACATGAACTCTAGCTTCCCAGAAAGCTCTAAACATCATCTAGTCACATGTCAAATTTCATAACAATAAGAGGTCATATGGCTAATCTATGACATCATGTGCAAGAAGGCCCTTTCTTGGCCAAAAGTGGGGTTCATAGGGTCCAATCTTGGTTTTTCTACTTCTATGACTCCTTGAGCGCATGAGAAAGCATCTCTAGGGGCCATCAATCATGTCTCACATGTCTAGTAACTTAGATTGGAGAAACTCATTACCCCATGCCCACTCATGCACCTATGTAGCCTATGCTAACATTAAGCATTTCACATAACACATGCTTCTTTATTCATAATACACTTCATTTTCATATATACATCATCTTACATACATGGTCTTACAACATTTGTAAATGCTACATCATATACATCATCCTTTACATTTACAACTTTCATATACAACATATCACAAAAATCCCTTTACACTCTTCTTTAGCTTTCCTAGCCTCATGCTTGGTGGTGATTCCCATCTCTAATCTCGCTTGGTCCACCTGGCATAGTTGGATGGTGGAGAGGGAGGGTGAGATATAGAGAATCTCAGTAGTTCAACTCTCATTCAGACATACATATATTGCATGCAACAAGTCTCATTATGCATGTATGGCATGTTAGCATATAAAACCATGATGAAAATGTTTGAAGCATATGAAATGGCCATGCATAACAATTAAGAACTTGCTAAGTACTTGGATTAGCCTCACCCATTCCCTTGTGGCTTTTGGATTTGCCTTCCCACTCTTTAGAGGTCCTTAGACTCAACCCTTACTCTTTGGGAGTCAACCTCACTTTTTGGGAGACCTTTTACTCTTGTCTCAACCAACTTAGGGCTTCGGCTCATCCTCACCTTGGCTATAGGGTTATTGGCTTTTCCATTTCCTCAAGCAAACCAAACAATCATTTAAAATATCATTTCAATCATAACACATCATCATGCTAACATACTTCTCATAGCTCATATCATTCGTACACACAAGCAAGACAATGTAAACACACAATTATGCATGAGAGAAAGGGGAGAGAACTACTTTGTTGGTTATTCACTACTTGCTCTTTCACTTGTCTCCTCCCTTGTTGGTTTCACAACAACTTCTAGATGGGAGAGCTTCTCTTGAGCCTAACCACACAAAAGTATGGAATTAATACCTTAATACATGATTCTCAAGCTAGGGATCACTTCTAATCAGCTTTACTAAGCTTCTCAACCTAGGTTTCTTCCTTTCACTAGGGTCCATTAACTATCCTCTCTCTTTTCTTAATTTCTCATGTTCTTAAGAGAGGGAAAGCAAGAAAGAGAAGACTATACACTTCTAATCTCTCTCAAGAATGGTTTCCCACTCTCACTCCTCTGAACCAGACTCAAGACCTAACCATCTTTACTATCTAAACCATAGGAAAGAGAGGGGAAGGGGAGTAGGGCATCATACTAAGAGGAAGTCATGAGAATTCATACCTTTCTTATGCCTTCTTCTTCTCTTCAGCTTCTCTCTCTCTCCTCTGCCCTTTTCTCTCTCCTAAGACGAGCTTGAGTCGGTTAGAAGAAGAAAGAAGAGATTTGGAAGTTTTTAAAAAGTCAAATTCTCTTTTTCTCACTTTTCTGGACCGTTCTCGCAATAGCGAGTCATTACCCTCGCTACGGCGAGCTCGTGTCTGTTCCAGGCTTCTGTCTTCGCTATGGCATCACTACAGCGAGATCGTGTCTATTCCAGACCTTCGCTATGGCGCCGCTATGGCGAGATCGTGTCTGTTCCAGACCTCTGCCTTCTATGGCGTCGCTACGGCGAGCAACTCCCTGGTTTTCGCATGGAATGCTGCACTCGCTATAGCTGGGAACAATTTCGCTAAGGCGAGGGGGCATTCTCGCTATGGCGAGAAGACTTAGAAAATTCTCAGCTCTTCGAAAATTTTCCAGCTTCTCTTTTCCTTTTCTTTTCTCATTTCTTTTCTCTTTTCTTTTTTCTTGGCTGTTACACATCTTCACTCTAGTTGAGGGACTTTTGGCTCCACCAAGTTCATGCAAACTAAAACATATTTATAGAACATCTTTCAAAAGCATGCCTTACCCACTTTCAAGGGACTTTTGATGAAACCTCACTCTTCTAGAGACTTTTGGCTTTGTCTCACCCATTCTTAGGAACTTTTGGCTCATCTTCACTCTAGCTAAGGGACTTTTGGCTCCACCAAGTTCATACAAGCCAAAACATATTTATAGAACATCTTTCAAGAGCATAAATAGAGTAACATGGTACCATGGCATATGGACAATTACTATTAACATTTTACATAGCATAAACATGCATATAAACATCCAAAGACAAGAGTCCACTCAAGAATGCGTGAGAGAAAGGAGAGAGAGTTACCTTGGAGCCAATGTTTCATACTTTCCCTTTGAAAGCTTCCTCTCTCTTCTTAGCCAAGGCTTGACACTTGAAGGTACTAAGTTCTCTTGGCTTAGACATATCAAATGAGACATGCTTAAGTCATTGGAATGAGCCATAGTCTTATGCAACTCTTATGCTTGCTTACTTTCCCACTTATTTCCATAATGCTTACATATAAGACATAATGAAACAACTATTGAAATTCAAGATCTTGGCTCTATTTTCTCTTTCATTCTAAGTCTCTTGACTGCATTTAGACTCCTTAGAGTTATCACATACTCATTTGGAGGAGCCTAGATAGGAATTGCTTCATTATGCTACATTACGGAACTTACACCTCCATCTTACATCCTAGGCTTTCTAAAATTTTTCTAAGGCTTCCTCTCATATACTCCCATCATATATGATGTCAATCTAGGCTTGGAAGAAATTAAAACACTCCTTAGGTAGGAGAACCCTCTTTGGCTAAGACATAGGAAGCTTAGGAGTAGCCACGGACTTTTCTTTGCTTCTTAGATGGGAGATGCATATGGGGGGCTTCCTTGATGTCTTAGGAACCCATATAAACTCTTAGACATCTTAAACTATGGCTAGTAAGTTTCCTACAAGTTAAGGTGCAATTGAATCCTTAGAGATTTTATCTTGAATTTCAATAGTTCTTTCTTGGATTCCGTTGCACCATTTTGTTTTCCACCCACTAAAATATAAGTTTCACTCTTTGTTTGGTTTAAAACAATTTCCTCTTGGCTGTCCAAATAGTGGCCAAAACTCACATATGGGAGCAAGGGAGAAGAAGCATGAAAAGCAACAAACTTACCTTGAATTTTAGCCTTTCTCAATTGTTCTTTCCTTTACTTTGGTCCCTCCCTTGAATTTTGAACTTCTCCCCTCTGGACAGAGCTCAAAACAGAACCAAACCCATCAATGAAACTATAGAAAGAGAGGCAGAAAGGAGGAGATTCAAGTTGCTAGTGAAAGACCATGGAATTCCATCCATTTTCATACTTTTTTGCCCTGTTCCTCTTTCTCTTCTTCTCCTCCTTTGGTGCATCTCTCTCCCTAGTCTTTCTCTTTTTGTTTGGGCAGAATGAGGTTAATTAGAAGGAGGAGCAAATTTTGGACGTTTTAAGAAGTTAGGGTTCCACTTTTTGCTACTTTTCATTTTGCACTTTAGTCTCTATTTCTTGGTTTTGTCTAATTGGGCTTATTTTAACTCCTTTTCAAAAATCATCTTTTCCATCATAAAATTTATGTTCTCTAACCTATAAAATGCTTTGGAACCATTCAATTTGGACTTGAAACCTTCCCAAATTGTTCGGTCAAAGTTTAGGTTAACTCTTTGCCAAAATTGTTCTTTGGAGGGGTTTTAAAACCATTCTAAGGGTTTCCATCGGTTTTAGGGCCTCTGAGAACCTCGAAAAACTTAAATTTTCCATTCAAAAATCCCTCCTTAGTGTTTTCTTAAATAGGTTTCATTATAGCGAGAGACATCTCTCGCTATTGCAAAAACTTCCCAGTTGTTCTTTGTAACACCCCATAATTAATTAAGGTCTTAATCATGGATTAAATTAATTAGGCGTAATTAATATGGGTTTGAGATTTAATTGGGATAGAAATTCTATCTAGGCTTAAATTAATAAATCATGATAAAAGGCTAATGGAGGCCCAATTGGTGAGATGTAGACCCAACCCAATTTAATGTGATGGGGGCCCAAAATCTACCTTGTATAGACTCCTCTAAGTGGCCCAATAACCCTTGTGCAGACCCATATTTTTGAGCTCTTCAAACTTGGCCCAAACTTAATTAAACTTCAGCAACCCAATGGACAAGAGCTGGCCCAACAAATTCTGCAGCCCAACACTTTAAAACTGGCCCAATAAGCTAAAATCTGTAGCCCAAATGAAGTTGGACCTTGGAGCAACCCATGACCCATCTTTGACCCAACTTAAACCCACCCAAAACCCTAATACTTTAGCCACACTCTCATTTGTTGAAACTCAAGAAGCAAATTCGGAGGTTAAGAAGGAGGCTAGGGTTTGGGGCACAAATTCTGCATTTTCTCACACTTAGAGCAAGATTTAGCCAAGGTAATAATTATACAACTTAATCCCCTTATCTTCCTCTTTAATTTGGCCTGATTAGTTTTTCATTTGGAGCATTTTCATCCTACCTAAAATCTGAAATGTGAGTGTTTAGGAATTTTCTTGGTGAAATTCGTAGGTTGAGGTTAGGGCTGACCTTGGGTGAGTTTAAACCCTCCATTTTGATGCTTTAATTGTTAATTTGAGCCCCCCATAGCTAATTCATAAAATGGGTATTAATTATGTACGAATTTGCTTAAGATTTTGGGTGGAATATTGAGTTTTCTGGTGAAGGACATTTTAATCCGAATTTGGGACTTATAGTGGCTGAGTAAGTGATTCTTAGGTAGCCATTAGCATCTTAAATTCTTTGGGTATTGATTGTAATTATTAATGATGAATTAGAGTAGTAATTCTATGATGCTATGGTTATAGGAGGATTTCTGCACCATTGGTGGCTGTTGCAAGTGTCTACAAGTGAGGTAACCGGGTTTATATCAATTCCATATATATATTTGATTTAATTTCATATGTTGCTGTATATGATTGATTGAAAATGCTGAATGAATTGGTTGGCTATCTGTTGATTTGTGATTGGACCTTGTGAGTCCATGGTGGAGCTGTGGTACAGCTGCCACCCATGCATGTGCTACGATCAAGCACCGGGTTATGATCAAACCCCAGATGCACTGAGCCCCGATTGTGCTCAATAGGGAGTAGGTGTCGTGGACGGACCTCTCCCGGTGTTAATGGCCTTTAACATGTGATAATATGATTACTAGTATGGGATAGTAATCATGATAGCCTAATTATTTCATTTGCTGATATGATGGATATGATTCTGCTGTTGATTTTGATTCTTACATATATGTTAATTAAACTGGATATATGATGGAATTGCCTTGGTTACTGAGATTTATATCTCACCCCGTTTTATGGGATTAATATTTCAGGTGAAAGTTCCTCGGGTAAGGATAAGGGCAAGCAAGTGGATGAACATCCATGAGCTGAGGCCGAGTGTGGGGAGCTACACTTGGTCTGAGTAGAATAGGGTAGATGCAATTTTTGTTATTGTAGGCGCTCATATTTTGTTTGATTTTGATTTGAATGTAATCGCTAAGAATTCAAGTCTCATTATAGTTGAATATTAATGTATGAACCTATAGCATTATATATATATATATATGTGGTTTTGCTAGAATTATGATATGGATCACCATATGGGATTTGTAGTCATATGATGCCTTGGAGGTAAGCCATTATTGAATGAAATCTCTATGAAATTTGCATGGGATGTGAATTGCTGATAATGTATGTGATCTTGCTGTAATATATTCTTGAATTTGCTGGTATGAGCTAGTGGAACAAGTAGGAAGTGACATTTGAGTTTTACAATGGTAATAGATGGATTGATGGGTAAATGAGGTAGATAAACACCATTAGGATCACATAAAACAAGGGTAGGTGGACTTAGAGTGTTTCTAAGATGAGATTTGGAGTGTAGAGGGCAAAATTTGGATAATATGGTCACAGAAGGGAGTCACGCCGCGGCCAAGAAGGCTTCGCCACGGCCAAACGAGAGACAGAGCCGAAAGGCACCGTGGCACAACGAACCTCGCCGTGGTGCAAAGTGAAAAAAATCGCCCAGGAGGGTAATAGAACCAAAACTCGCCGCGGCGCATGGTGTCCTGCCACGACGCGAGTCAAGAAAATTAAATTAGGGTTAGACAGAAGCAAAACTCACCGCGACGCGAATATATTGTGCCGAGGTGAGAACCCTGGGAGTGAGAGCAATAATTCTAGGAGGCGTTCCGCCGCAACGCCACATAGGTCGGCCGCGGCGAAGGTTCAACTCACTGCGGCTATCGTCGCAGCGAGATTCACGAAATTTGCGGGGAAGGTTTAAGCCGCGGCGTAAGTCCCTAACCTACTCTTTTGAACCTAGAAACCTTAATTTCTTCAATGGTAATGTGTTATAAGAATATTTGTGGGAGGTTATTGGGTAAACTATTGATGGACGGTTGAGTCATAAACCCCTTGTGGTAGTAGGATTTCTTTTATACAAATTTTGTCTTGTGATGGTGGTATGGTGATGACCCTAACATCAAGGTTCAAATTTTCTCATATTTTCGTAATGTGGTAAAATATAATGACTTCAAACCTTGATCATTAACTAATAATCTTGTATTTAACTATAATTACAATGATTAGAAGCTAGGGTTGTCACATTCTCGTTACAACTTGTGCTATTGCTAGAAATTCCTTAGATTTTGTATGGGATATGAATTCGCTATAGTGAACTAGCATCCTCATTATAGTAAACTAGCATCCTAGCTAAGCGAATAGGTATTCTAGCTATAACGAGGAGATTTAAAAAATTTTAAAACTTTGAGTCCTTATTTTTGCGAAAACCCAGATGTTACAACCAACACCATGCAATTCAAGAATGGAGAGGATACGTTCTTGCCATCTTCAAAAATTTTGTCCTTCAAATATCTCAATTTTGGAGATATCTGGAAACAGTTTAGCATAGGGGACAACAGAAATAACTAGAATAGTAGGCTTGGGTAGACCATGGACAACAACATTAATGATAACTATGGTAGTGGCAGTGTTAGAAGAGTAGTTAGCAGCAGTGGTTGCAAGAGCAACGGTGTTAACATGAGGCTCTATGAATAGTTCTTAAGATTGTTGGCAAAGTATGATGAACATAAGAATTATCTGAGAAATAGTAGCTTGAGTGACATGGATGCACGCTATCCTTAAGAATTATTTCTTTGCAGTGTACATTAAATGCAAAAGTTCCCCAGGATTGAACAAGCTCTTTGAAAAAAAATTTAGGTGACAGAACAGTAGCTAATTATGCGTCACCCAGTAGTCAGTTGCGGGAGGAAAGGAGTAGTCAGAGAAA
Source organism: Erythrophleum ivorense (assembly GCA_026724425.1). Taxonomy (NCBI): domain Eukaryota; kingdom Viridiplantae; phylum Streptophyta; class Magnoliopsida; order Fabales; family Fabaceae; genus Erythrophleum; species Erythrophleum ivorense. The sequence continues at coordinate 36,678,885 of JAIUCV010000008.1, forward strand.
TGTATCTAGACATAATTCTTTTTATCATTAAAATAATAACATTTGAATACTAATGTTAAAGAGATAATGGAGTAGACAATAGGGGATAATCTAAGAATGTAGGGCAAATTTAAAATTCAAAAATTGAAAATACTTAGATATTGGAGGAGTCCCTTATCTAAAAAATAGGAACTGAATTTGACTACTTCAAATATAGCCATAATTAATTAATTTAAATTAAATAATTTTTTCAGGATAGGTAAAAAATAATATTTTGTAAAAGGCTAGCCCACACGGTAAATTATTGTGTAAGAAAGGGCAAATCCACAATTTGTAATGCGTTTGGACAACTTGGCCCAATCACATGCGTGTGAGCTCACCTCTTTTCTAAGCCCTTTATAAGCCCAATGTAGCTTCTCCATATATAAGCACTTACAACCCTCTATTCTAAGTAATGTGGGACTTCCTTTTGAAGTACCCTTTTTTCACAACAATAATTCCTCTTAAGAAGAAGAAAACCTCTTATTAAAGCTGCAACAAATGCCCATTTAAATAAAGAGGTAAACAAAAGGCCTAATTACACATTCACCATAGGCATCCTCCTTAAGAATAAACAATGAGGTTTATTATTTTAAATTCCCATCTTTCCCTTTGAAAACCCCCACATAACAGATAGCCCTAAGAAAGTAGAGTAAAATATAAGCTTTGGTCAATAATAATTCCTAAAATCCCAAACCTTAGAAATCCTATGGTGTAAAATTGAACTAATAAATGATGGAAATACTAGCTAACTCTGCTTAATAATCAAACCAAGTACAAAACCAAAGGATATAGTGACCAAAACAGAAACCAATAGAAATTTAGAGTAAGGAGCTAATCATTCAAGCACCCAACCAAACGAAGAAGAGAGCAGCAAAACAACAAGGTAACGACTAGAGTTTATTAATCCAAGAAAAGCTAGAATGGACAATGTTAACCATAAAACAATGGGGTTAAAGAGAGTGAAAAGAAGCTTACTTGCACCACAAAATTGATAAAGAAATTTCATTCCAAGAGCTTTAAAAAGGAAGGATTAATGTGCACGGAAAAAGTGGAAGGCTACAGGGAGCGTTTTAGATCTTCTTTTACTTTGCTATTGGTTTGCTTTTCTGCCCTAAGTTATGGTAAGCTTTTACTATGGAGAAGCTAGCAAGAAAAGATTGAAAAAATAGTCTCAAATCAACCAAGGAAGGTTAACTTAAGGATTACAAGAAATGACTAAAAAAAGATTACTAAAGAAATGCAAAGATGGTTCTTCCTAGGGCTTAAACGCCAGACATCATGGAGCCAATAGACACTTATTTTCCATTTGCGCTCAACCAAACCTTTAAAACACATCTCTCATTTTAAATGTATAAAGAAGAATAAGAATCTTGATTATTTTCTATTTAAGCCTAATATTTATTATTATTTATATGAATATATGGTTTTCTTTTTCTTCTTCTAAAACAAATTTAAATCCTAAAATATTTAGGTCACCTAAAATTCTAGTTAACCTTGATATGCCTAATATAAGTCATTTAGAGCAAATATTTCATTTTCTAATTTAGTTTCCTTCACATTCTAGACTAGTTATTTAATATATACATATGTTTTTTATTTTTAGGGTTGTTACATTCTCCCCCTTAAAACAATTCGATCCCCAAATTTTGATTTTAGCTTTAATCATCATAATTAGAAAAAGTAAGGGTATCTAGTGTCAATTATATGGTCTTCATTGTCATTGTTTCCATAAAGTGAAGCTTCTTAACTAGCCATCTCTAATTACAAGTAGTTCTTTTCTCATAAGACAATCACCAAACCTTCTAGTTGGCTTCCATGCTAACTTCAAGATTAAAATTAACCTTATTAAGCATCTTCTACTAGCATCATATTTGATTGAGTATGAGTGCAACCAAAATTTGCTTGTGGTGTGCTAAGGATAGCCTTCCATGATTTCCCTTCTCCACCAAATGCCATAGCACATTTCTATAGTATAAAACCCCATTTCACATTAGAAGCCACCCTAGCTTGTGCTTAACAACCCTAAGTGTAACAAACCCATTCAACATAACATTTGTGTTTAATTCTTAACCAAATGCCAACGTAAGTTTAGTTACTTCGATAACCAACAATTTACCTCCATTAATTAGGCACCACCTTGAGTTAAAGACAAGACTAGCCCATGTCCATAACCTTAAGACCATAAGAAGTGCTCTATATTAATCATTGGCACATAGCATGAGCTTACATCTTATGCCTTAAGGCTTATCTCAAAAGTTTTTTTTAATGCCTTTTTCTTATTAATCACCTTACCTTTTATGGTGAAAGATAAATAAATAAATAAACTTATATAGTGCCCCACTTTGATCTCTCCATGTTTACATATTTGATTCTTTCTTGACATTAAACCTTACAACCTTTAAATAATAATCATCCATATAGGCAATTTATTTTCTAAGATCACCTCAATTTTTATTCTACTAAATGCCCTCAAATATGCTAAAACTACTTATTAAGAAAACTCTTGCTAGGTCTAGTCTCTTCTAACTTTATCTCCCAGTTTAAAATTCATTACTCAAGATATATCTTTTTATTATATGAGCATTCTATTTATAGGCACCAACTTAATATCAATTTCAGTGACTACCTTATTATATTTACTATCAAATTTGGTAATGTATCAACTTACCTATCTACAACTTTAGTTTCTTACTTAAAGTGCATCCTTGCTATAATTATTTCATCTAAGATCACTAGTTATGATTTGTATGATACATTTGACCTTGTAAATTTATCTATTGAATCATATGTACATAATTTGTACTAACATTATCCATTGAATTGGTTAATGGTGTCCTTAATCTTACCTTAGTCAACATATAATTTTTTATTACTACTAGCATAATGCCCTAGATATCTAATGGTTTTTTAAAAAAATGTAGATCCCACAACCTAAAAAAATAGAAAAAGAAAGAAAATGTGGGTCCCATAAAAAAAGCAAAAAGTATTATGAACAATGTTTAAATAGTAATGTATAGTACATGAATAAAGTATAGTGATGTGACATTATAAATAGTATATGAATAGTGCAAATGAACAATATTGATCCACAAGTTATATATATATATATATATATAATAGATTATTCATAAAAGTTTTCTTAATTACATCTATTCCTCATAGGCAAATTGCATTATTCTTAAGTCTTAAAAGTAACATTATCCACTTCAAGCCACCAAATGAAAAACCTAAATCATCTTTCCTACAAAAATTCAATTAATAGTTTCTCGATATCAGCTTAATAATATTTATTATTGTAAAAAGGCATTATTAGGGGTAGATGTAAAGTCTCTCTCTAGTGGCATTAAACTTAACTTTTAACTACCTAATCAAAATACAATTAACATAAAGTTTAACTTAATTTGTAAACCATATAAAAATATGGGTTAGTTTGAACCTTTTTGATTTTGCATAATCTCTATACTTAAGCTTTAGATTACCTATACTAAACTTTGAATAATTTACCTTTATTCCACAATTGAGGGTCTCACTAAGCTATTCCATTAAAGATTATCACAAGTATGGGCTGACTACATTTGTCTTAGATTTGACCACAAGTGTTTAGAGTCAACTACTTTTTAATACTTTAGTCTTGCTCATGAACTCTTCAAATCTCTTACTTAGAAGGGTAGGGTTAACTTAAAAATAACTCTTCATAGTATGTATTTGCAACCTAAAATTTTAGTCCTAAGGGTTCTTAAAAGATCCTTTAACTTGCTAAATTTTCATAAAGATATGATTAGTCAAAATCAAAAAAAGG